>UESW01001452.1:84015-106072 GCA_900491605.1 Calamus simplicifolius | reverse complement strand
TGTAATTCTTCAAAAACCCATTTAGAATCAAATGCTCTCGTACAATATCTCGTGTGTAGTAATAACGGTTCGCACATTTTCTACAGGGACAACTGATGTGCTCACTATCAAATCCATTGGTGAAGGCAATGAACTGCTTAATCCCCTCTATATATTCCATAGACGTCCTATTTGGCAAATCAATCCAACTCTTATCCATGTCGCTAAGTATTTCTATGAAAGTATGAATAACTTGCTAGGCAATGCACGGATAAATAACTTGCTAGGCAATGCACGGACAAATAAATTAAAAAAAATGAAGATTAGTTTAAAAGAAAAAAGAGCAACAACTTTCACCGGTAAAAGTCTGCCTCACTAGCTTCACTTGACCTCCTGTGTTCTGAAAAAAGAGGGATGAAATTCAAAATTAAAATCAACAAAGAAAAGAGGGATTAATTCATTTGTGAATTGATCATGCTTTGTAATATTATAGTGCACAACCTCTGAACAAGGAAACATATAAGCCCTAAGTAACCATGCTTTGTAATATTATAGTGCACAACTCTTATCAGTTCAATCTCCCTGTCACGATGCTAAACCCCCCCCCCCCCCCCCCCCCCCCCCGCGTCAGCTACTTGGAACCAAATCAACCTCAACCAGCTCCTGTTGCCTTGCCTCCCCCCCACAACAACCTCAACCAGCTCTCACAATTTCTCCCTGGAACCAGCCCCCAGCTCCCTGTTTCTCCCCCCCCCCCCCCTACCTCAACCAGCTCTTAGGATTTCTCCACCCCCCCTCCCCCAACAGCTCTCACGATTTCTCCCTGTTTCATTGATGTAATACAGAAGTACATGAAGTTCATTTTTGGTTATGTCACTGGTATCTTTATTCTCATCAGCCCTGTCCATCTAATTGTGGCTATTGGTTATGATTAGTCCTGTGCCTCTGATGGAATTATCTATTTTATTCCATTGGTGTGAGCCTGTTGCTTGAGACCCTCATCTGCTAGGGTTTCCAGCTTTCTACCAATTCCAACAAGTACCCCTCCCACCAAACTCCTCCTTCTCCTGCTCAGCCCCCTCACCCTCTCACCAGTTCTATTGCACCTTGGGTCACTACATATTGTACTGATCCTGTACCATAGTAGCCAGCCAGTACAACCCTGGTACTGCTTCTGCAGAACCTAGAATCTGGTTTCAGATGATATATGATTAGATTTGAACTTTCTGTTCATATGTCTAATTTACTTCTCAAAAGTCACTTTAAGAAAAAAAACAGATTAAAATGTTGGTATTTCATGAAGCTTGAAATCCTTTGCATCGACAATCAAGGAGATAATGAGTTCGCAACTAGGATTACCTGGTTCAATATCACAGATAATTAGAAGTAAAAGTTCCAGAAATTTGACACCCTTATCTTCAGTCTAGTAATATTTGCATACATCAGAGAAGATAATCTCCTAAAAAAACAGCTTGTACATTTCGATATATAATCAAACAAACCATGTCCATTCAAATTCATTTACTAGAATGGTAACCTAGTAAAATTTCAAATAGCAATATAATTTTTTCTAGGGTTCAGTGAAGTAACCATAAATGCACAGCAAAACAAATGCAGAGTAAACAATTGAGGATGTGTTAGGTGATAAATGAGTTCATATGATCTCATCCTAAAGATGTATGAAGTCAAAGTCCTGATCAATTTTTTCAGGCTGGCCGAGCTTAAGTTAATATTGGGGTTAGCTTTATCAGAAACCTAGTAATATCTTCCTAGGGCACAAGCTGCGGTCCTTGAATACAAAAATAGATATTTCTCTCTTGTGCCACCTAACATTCTAACCTAAGAAAATAATCCTCTTCCTCAATAAGAAGATCAAGGGCTACTGCAACTGCAAATAAGTTTTATTCCTTCAAAAACTTCAAGCACTTGGACTATCGAGCTGCTGAACAACTCCTCACATACTCCTATATTACATACAACTCCAGACCACCTCCCAATCATCAAAATCTTCCCCCACTAGTGCATCGGAATTCATCAAAGCATCTCCCTCAAATTTCCAACCCTGGCCGCTAAAGAATTTGCTACTCAAAAGTTCCCATGCAACAGTGAACACTTCCGCCTCTCTCCTCCTATAATCTCACATATTCCTTAAGTAGCACAAGAACTGAACACAAAATTCAGTCTTACCTCTCTATTTGAACCTCCCTTACTTTGGTATAGGTTAGAGCTCGACCCTAGAAACTAAGAACCAAATTTTCGCCTTTTACTAACTAACGTTCTAATCTAACAGCATAGCTCTTTATCTCACCAAAAAAATTGGAAAAAGAAAAAATCCAAAAGAAATCAGCCTCAGATTTCCCATAAATCAAACCCTAAGCAGTATCCACATAACTGAACATTAAACCAGAAACCTAAAGCCCTAACCCACTTAACTGCCGAATGCTAAACAAATGCAGAGTAAACAAGATTACCATCACAATACTTTGGAAAGATGGTGCAATCAACAGAGCATTGCTTCAAATGGAAAAACAAGATGGAACCTTGACCTTGAGCTCCCCCTTCTTGGATTAGGGATCTTACCTTTCGGAGGAAGAGCGTTGCGAGAAGAGGAGCTTTAAAGGTGGCGGGGGAGGGTTCCGGCGTCCGAGGGTTGACGGCGGAGAGGAGCTCGCGGGCGTCGACGGAGTCCGAAGTTTGCGGCGGAGAGGAGCTCGCGGGGAAGGGTTTCAATTAGGGCATCCCTCTCAAGCGTTAATAAAAACCAGCTGAAGAGTTAATAAAAATCAGCCTTTAGCGACCGCTCTCAAGCGGTCGCTAAAAGAGCCTTCCGCGACCGCCCTAAAGCGGTCGCCCGATTTTTTCCGATTTTCCTTATTTTCCGCGACCGCCTTTAGCGACCGCCCTCAAGCGGTCGCTAAAGGTGCCTTCCGCGACCGCCCTCAAGCGGTCGCCCTATTTTTCCTATTATTTTCTCGATTTTTTCCTATTTTCCGCGACCGCCTTTAGCGACCGCCCTCAGGCGGTCGCTAAAGGTGCCTTCCGCGACCGCCCTCAAGCGGTCGCCCGATTTTTTCCTATTTGTCGCGACCGCCTTTAGCGACCGCCCTCAAGCGGTCGCTAAAGGTTGCTTCCGCGACCGTCTCAGGCGGTCGCTCGATTTTTTTTTGCGCCAAAAGTCCTGCCTCTAGTAGTGTGTAGGTTTTGTGCTGGTGAGCCTTGAAAACCAGTTGGGTTCATTGTGCACCCGGGAAAACAACAAGTTCAAGTTGTGAGCTTGCAAAGCAACTATGCTGTAATCAGGTTGATTATAGTGTGGACCCAAGAGATACTTGGGAGTGGACGTAGGTGTAGGTATACCGAACCACTATAAAATCTTTTATATTTATCGTGATTATCTCATTATCTTTAACTCTCTATTTGTGCATATTCTGTTTTAATCTGTGCGAATCTAAGTTTTATTTCCGCTGGGGTTTATTTTTCAAAAGAGTTTAAATTTTTGAAAAACCCATTCACCCCCCCTCTTGGGTTGCTATTTGGACCAACAATTGGTATCAGAGCTAGTGCTCATTTGATTTGATCTAACGATCAAGAGTCAAAGATCCACATGGCAACTCAAGCTGGTTCATCTTTTTCCGAAGGTCAATCTACAAATAGACCACCCTTGTTTAATGGATTAAACTATAGTTATTGGAAGGCTAGAATGAAAATTTTTATTCAAGCACTTGACTATGATCTATGGAGCATTATAGTCAATGAACCACACACACCCATTGCTAGAGTTAATGGCATGGAGATTCTTAAACTGAAAATGAAATGGGATGAACATGATAAAAAATTGGCACAACTTAATGCCAAAGCAATAAATGTTTTATACTGCTCATTAGATGCAAATGAATTCAATCGTATATCTATTTGCATTTCTGCTAAGGAAATCTGGGATAAACTTGAGGTTACCCATGAGGGAACAAATCAAGTCAAGGAATCCAAGATTAACATGCTAGTTCATAAGTATGAATTGTTTAAGATGGATGCATGTGAATCTATTACTGATATGTTTATAAGATTTACTGATATAGTTAATGGTTTAAAAAGCCTTGGTAA
Organism: Calamus simplicifolius; assembly: GCA_900491605.1. NCBI lineage: Eukaryota > Viridiplantae > Streptophyta > Magnoliopsida > Arecales > Arecaceae > Calamus > Calamus simplicifolius. The sequence continues at coordinate 101,992 of UESW01001452.1, read as the reverse complement.
ATCTTATGATAATTCTGATCTTGTGAGGAAGGTTTTACGTTCTTTGCCTAGGACTTGGGAAGCTAAAGTGAATGCAATACAAGAGGCAAAAGATCTAAGTACCCTACCCCTGGAAGAACTATTGGGATCCTTGATGACTCATGAGCTTTAAATTAAGCAACACGTTGATGATGATGAGTCAAAGAAGAAGAGGACTATGGCTCTTAAGATTTCTGAATATATGGAAGAGCCTCATGAATCTGAAGATGAAAGTGATGATGAGGACATGACACTCATCACAAGGAAATTTAAAAAATTCATGAAGAAGAAGAAGTTTGAAAAGAAAAAGCCCTTTGCAAGAAAGATGAGGACAAGGGCAAAGAAAAAGAAGTTATTTGCTTTGAATGTAAGAAGCCGGATCATTTTAAATCTGAATGCCCACAACTAAAGAAAGGCATCCGGAAATTCAAAAAGAAGGCAATGATGGCCACATGGAGTGATTCGAAAAATTCAAGTTCTGAAGAGGAAGAAAAGAGTGAAATGGCCAATCTATGCTTCATGGTGGACAATGATGAGGTAAGTCCGAGTTTTCTAGATGATTTTACTTTCGATGAATTGCATAGTGCTTTTTATGAATTAATGGATGATTTTGCAAACTTAAGTTCAAAGAACAAAGATCTAAAAAATCAAATGCAAAAACTATCCTTAGAAAATGAAAAGCATGTTGTAGAAAAAGAAATTTTGATGAAAGAAAATGAAAGCTTAAAAAATGAAGTTGATAGACTTAAACCTATAGTTGATAAATTTACTTTGAGCTCTGTCAAACTTAATATGATTTTGGATAATCAAAAAGCTATCTTTAATAAAGCTGGATTAGGATATAATCCACTTAAAAAGCAAAAATCTTTGAAAAATATTTTTGTACATGCTGAAAAATCATCAATATTACTTGTTTTAAATGTGAAAATAAAGGACATAAATCTTATATGTGTAAATCTCCACATAATAAAAGAAAGATGATTTGGGTTCCCAAATGAACAATATTTAATGCATCTAACCATGAAGGACCCAAGAAGGCTTGGGTACCTAAAATTAAGACATGAATGTTTTGCAGGAGTGTCTTGCAGCCATCAGACTGAAAAGAAAATGGTACCTAGATAGTGGTTGCTCAAGACACATGATGGGTAACAAAGATCAATTCATCACCCTTGAATCAAAAAGAGATGGAGTAGTTACTTTTGGTGATAATGGTCAAGGCCATATCATGGGTATTGGTAAGATTCAAATTACTCCATCTACTCATATTAATAATGTTTTATATGTCGATGGACTTAAACATAATTTGATAAGTATTAGCCAACTGTGTGATAAAGGTTTCAAAGTTTTCTTTGAAGCTTATGTTTGCACTGTTACTAATCCCATTGATAATAGCATTATTCTTATTAGTAAACGTTAGGGCAATGTGTACTTAATTGATTTGAGTAATTTATCTCCAAGTAATCATTGCTTAGTTGCTAATAATGCTAAGATGGATGAGATTGGTTGGCTATGGCATCGTAGATTAGGTCATGCAAGCACACACCTAATTTTTAAACTATTGAAAATGGATTTAGTTAAAGGTATTCCTAGCTTAAATTTTGAAAATAATCGAATATGTGATGCATGTCAATTTGAAAAACAAACAAGAACTTCTTTCAAATCTAAAAATATTGTTTCAACTACTAGGCCACTAGAACTACTACACATTGACCTTTTGGACCTATTAGAACCACAAGTCTAGGAGGAAAGAAATATGGTCTAGTGATAGTAGATGATTACTCTAGATTCACTTGGGTAATATTTTTGGCTCACAAAGATGAGACTTTCTCAATATTCCTGAAATTCGTTAAGAAAGTCACAAATGAGAAAAACACTACCATAGTGTCTATTATAAGTAATCATGGAACTGAATTTGAAAATTATTTATTTAAAAAATTATGTTTTGAAAAAGGCATACATCATAACTTTTCAGCACCTAGGACACCTCAACAAAATGAAGTTGTAGAAAGAAAGAATAGGACTTTAGAAGACATGGCATGTACCATGCTATGTGAAAGCCAACTTCCAAAATACTTTTGGGCGGAAGCTATAAACACAGCATGTTACATCCTAAATAGAGCCCTGATTAGACCTATCCTTAAGAAGACTCCCTATAAACTATGGCATAATAGGAAACCAAATTTAGGTTATTTTCATGCATTTGGTTGTAAATGCTTTATTCATAACAATGGAAAGGACAATCTTGGGAAGTTTGATGCAAAGTCTGATGAAGGTATTTTCCTAGGGTATTCTACATCTAGCAAGGCATATAGAGTATTTAATAAGAGAAGCTTTGTTGTAGAAGAATCCATTCATATAGTGTTTGATGAGTCTTTAGCATCAAGTTCAGATAAAATTGATGACGAGGAAGATACATCTTTGATTGAAAGAGGTATTGAAAAATTAAATGTATCTTCAGATCAAGAACCTGAAGCTAAGGATGATGACTCACCTAAGGATGATGGTATTGATACTGCTCATAATGATAAAGATCTACCTAGAGATTGGAGATATGCTTACGGTCATCCTAAGGACCTAATCATAGGTGATCCATCTCAAGGTGTAAGGACTAGATCATCAATAAGAAATATCAATAATCATCTTGCATTTGTATCTCATATAGAACCTAAAACTATAGAGAAAGATGAGAAAGATAGTTATTGGATGTTAGCAATGCAGGAAGAGTTAAACCAATTCACTAGGAACCAAGTTTGGACCCTAGTAGACAGACCTAAAACCACCCTATAATAGGATCTAAATGGGTTTTTAGAAATAAATTGGATGAAAATGGATTGGTAATTAGAAATAAGGCTAGATTAGTTGCAAAAGGATATAATCAGGAAGAAGGTATAGATTTTGATGAAACCTTTGCACCTGTTGCTAGATTAGAAGCCATTAGGCTACTACTTGCATTTGCATGTCATATGAATTTCAACTTATTTCAAATGGATGTTAAAAGTGCATTTTTAAATGGTTTTATAAATGAGGAAGTTTATGTTGAACAACCTCCTAGTTTTGAAGATCATGAATTTCTAAATCACGTTTTCAAATTGCACAAAGCACTTTATGATTTAAAGCAAGCACCTAGAGCTTGGTATGATAGATTAAGTAAATTTTTAATTGAAAATGATTTTTCTAGAGGAAATGTTGATAAAACCTTGTTTTTAAAAGAAAAGAAAAGCATTTATTAATTGTTTAAATTTATGTTGATGACATTATATTTGGTGCTACTAACAATCTCCTTTGTCAAGAATTTGCTAAGTTAATGCAGGGAGAATTCGAGATGAGCATGATGGGAGAACTCAACTTCTTCCTTGGACTTCAAATCAAACAAGATAAAGCGAAGATTTTCATCAACCAAACAAAGTACACAAAGGCAATACTCAAGAAGTTTGGTATGGAATCTGCTAAACCTCTTGGTACGCCAATGAGTCCCTCATGCAAGCTGGACAAGGATGAAGAAGGTAAGAAAGTAGATCAGACGCATTATCGAGGTATGATCGGATCACTTCTTTACCTAACTGCAAGTAGGCCAGATATTATGTTTTTTGTTTGTCTATGTACAAGATATCAATCTAATCCTAAAGAATCACATTTATTTGCTGTTAAAAGAATCTTTAGATACTTAAATGGAACTAAAAATGTAGGATTATGGTATTCTAGAGACTCAACCTTAAAATTGATTGCTTATTCTGATTCTGATTATGCTGGTTGTAAATTAGATAGAAAGAGTACAAGTGGGGCATGCCAACTTTTAGGAAGTAACTTAATCTCTTGGTTTAGCAAGAAGCAAAATTTGGTTACATTATCCACTGCTGAGGCAGAGTATGTTGCAGTTGGAAGTTGCTATGCTCAAATCCTTTGGATTAAGCGACAACTTGAAGATTATGGTATCACACTTGATAAAATTCCTGTTAAATGTGATAATACTAGTGCCATCAATCTAACTAAGAATCCAATTCAACATTCAAGAACTAAACACATAGAAATTAGACATCACTTCATTAGAGAACATGTTTCCAACAATGATGTTTGTCTTGAATATGTTAATCGTAATGATCAATTAGCTGATATTTTTACCAAACCTTTGAGTGAGGAAAGATTTTGTTATCTTAGAGGAGAATTAGGAGTTTGTGACCCTTTAGAATAATTTTCTGAAACTCTTAAGGACAACAACTATCTTGACTTCATCAATTTCTTGAAAATCCTCTATGTCCAATAAGAAAATTTATCTAGAAATTTGATTCATTGTTTCCCCAATTGATTAGGAACATTTATCTAGAATTTATTGATTAATTTGATTAGTTTCAGGTCCTTGAAATTCCAATTTTTGACTGAAACTATTGTGGAGTCGACACCTGCCGTTTGTGGAGTCAACACCTTCTTATTTTGATGTTATGTCTCGGCAATTAGAGCCGACTCTGACTTCTGCAGAGCCGACTCTAATTCGGGCGCCGACAGATTTTCTAGTCCGGAGCCGACACCTCGCTTTGCAGAAGTCGACTCTAAGTGGAACTAGGTCAAAATAAAAAGGCGGAGTCGACACCCAAACGACCCTATCATCTCCTAATCCCTTTTAAAGCCGTTCCAAACCGATTCCAACCCTCCAAATCCCTCAAATCTCTCAATAACTCATTCCAATCAATTCCATGGCTCCTAAGAAGTGTACGATTGTTGGAGGTTCGGCCGTTCCTACGAGAAAAAGGACGATTCGTAGGCAACCCTCACCGTCTTCATCATCTGCCACCAAGATGCTTCTCCACCTTCACCATCTTCTTCACAGGTAGATCAATTAGCAGGTAAGGCCATTACAACTGGAAGAAAAGTAGATTTCGATTTATTTGCTTCGGAGGGCTTCGCTATTGGTCGATTGTTGAAGGAAATAGGATGGGAGAAAGTTTGCTCTTTGGATGTTCCTACGTTCCCTGCCCTTGTGAGAGGATTTTACAATGATTTATGTAGAGGAGAGGGAGGTTTGGTGAGCTTTGTAAGAGGAACCAAAGTGATAATCACGACCGAGATTCTTGAAAATTTATTGGAGATGCCTACTATTGGACTTGTTGAGTATCAACATGATGATAGAGGAGGTGCCCTATCTAGGATGTTAGGGAGAGAAGTATCTGAGTTTGAAGAAATCATGGCTAATCAACTAAATTTGGAACTCAGGTTACTTCACAATATTTGTTGAAGAATCTTGTTTCCTAAAATTAGAAGGTTTGAATATGTCTCGGAGCGAGATATCTTATTGATGGACTGTATCATTACTGGAAGGCCTGTTAATTTAGCTGGAATGATGATTGGTTATATGGCAGAAGCAGCAACCAAGAAGAGATCAACACTACCATACGGTATGATTCTGACATTAGTTTTTAGAAGCCAAGGTGTGCTAATAATAGATAATAAGCCACTAAGAAATTAAGGCATACTGATTACTATAGTGTCTCTACTGCTGGACCTTAAGAAAAGAGAATAATATTTGGATAAAAAGAGGACAAGAGACCAGAGCAGAGGAAGTTAGAGTTGAGGAGGCCAGAGTAGAGGATTTCCTGGACCATCTACTGCTGGACCTTCAGAGGCTAGACCGAGCACTCATTCTTCACCTCCACATTAGTCAGCCTTGATATCTGGAAGATTTTCAGAGGAGCAGCTTGATCAGCTCAGAGCCCTACTGACTGAGCATGATTCAGAAATGAGAAGTGAAATGAAATTGATATCTGCTAAGCTTGACATGATAGTTTCTACTTTGGATAAATCTGTAAATGTCATGTCATATGAGCTTCAAAAGATTTTTGAAAGACTAGAAGGGATAGCAGATGGATCAAGAGTCTATTTAGATGCTACTGGTCAGTTGAAGAAAGATCTTGATATTGCTGTCGCTCAAGTTGAAGCTTGTCTTGAAAAATTTAAGAAAGACCAAAAAGATGAGATTATGAAAATGATTGGTCATTTGAAGAAAATTGTTTACAAGCATGTTTGATTTTGATACCCTGTCATATCCTAGTTTGTATTCTAGGATTTCTTGCTTTCTTTACTTTGATAGCTTGTATCTAGGAATTTTGGTTTACTGTGAATGTACTTGAATATGTTACTTGAATTAACACATGTAATGAATCTTGCATTGAAATACAATTATCCTTTTATTACAAATTTGTCTATGAGAACCAATTACCTTCTCTATGATTGAATGAACCAACACTCTTGCTCTGATAACCTTCTTTATTGTTTTTAACTTCACCTTATTGCTGATAACAAAAAAGGGGGAGAGAAAATTATATATGCATAAAATAAATAAGAATAAAAGAATATAAGATTAAAGGAATATAATATTTTAATCAATTGGCATATCTAAAAAGGGGGAGAGAAATTTGAGATTTAAAAATTCTAATCAATTTGTATTAAAAATGATCAATCTATTTCAGTTTATCTACATATACCTTGCATAGGGGGAGTTATTTAATGCAGGAGGAGCTTAATAATTTTCTATGTTAAATCATCTTGATTGCTGTTTATAATAGAACTCAAGTATGTTTCTAAAGTTCATTTTGAAAACTTGACATCAAATTCTCTGTTAGGAAGTTTTAAAGCTTTAACAATGTCTATAATTCTTAATTCAAATGAATTTTTAATGCATATACTCAAAGTTTTTGTCATCATCAAAAAGGGGGAGATTGTTGACCCAATTGTTGATTTTGATGATTAATAAAACTATTTGAGTATAACATTTGAAGTTACTAATGATTTTGATTAAGTTTTTCAGTTTATGATATGATTTATTAATTAAAATGATAAGATAAATCAAGTTCTAGTTTGAATCTAATGTCAAGGTAAGATTTCAGACATTAGAGTCGACACATGGAATCGTAGAGTCGACTCCAAAAATCGGCATGGACTTAGAGTCAACTCCTGGACTGTTAGAGCCGACTTCAACAGAAAAGACAGAACGATGGTTTTTCTGGCCACGACTTAGAGTTGACTCTAGGACTATTAGAGTCGACTCCAGAAGATTTTTGTGTCGACCCCAGAAAAGTCGGAGACGACTCCAGTTCAAGCGATTTGGGGATTTTCGATTTAGAGCTGACTCCAGAAAAGTTAGAGTCGACTCCAGAATGTCAGACGCGACTCCAGAATGTTAGAACGACTCTAAACTTTACTTTTATCATTTTAATCCCAACGGCTATTGCTATTTTTGGATCTAATCCTTCTTACACTTGTTTCTAACGGATAGTTTTAAACTATTTATGGATTAAACTGATCTATAAGAAGAGGGTTTGCTGCATCCAAAAACATATAGAAAAAGAGAAGAAAAAGAGAGACAAAAAGATAAGAATAGAGAAAAATCTTTTGTTACAGAAATCAGATTCAAAAACAAATCAAACAATAAACAAACAAAGGAACACCAAGAATTTACGTGGTTCGATCATGGTGATCTACATCCACGGGCAAGGCAAACAAAGTTTCATTATCAAAAAAGGAGGAGGTCTCAAAACCCTTACAGAAATTTTCACACGTATATCTATATATATACGCCCCAAAAAAATACTTCCATAAAATAAACCCTAGCGGACCGGTTTGGTCCGGGCCCAACAAGAATATCGGGTCGGGTCAAAAAACCGGGCCCAATATATAAAATTCAAGACATATTTAACAAATCTCCACCTTGGCTTGAATTTAACAAACTAGAAGTTGAACATATTCTCCCAGCATCCCTAAGCCTACGTGAGCTAACTCGGTGTAGGAAACAAGGGATGCAGCGAAAAACATATCCACTTCAAGAAAACAAAAAATAGAACTTTCATTCACCTCGCCACCAAGCCCCAGAAGGAGCAAACCTCAAACAAGCATGCCAATCAAGTCCAAGCAATGCTTAAACTTGTTGGCGGGAACTATCTTGGTCAGCATATCAGCAGGATTGTCAGCAGTATCTATTTTCTTTACTGTAATATTTCTCTCAGTAAATGCCTCTCGAATAAAATGATACTTGATATCAATGTGCTTTGTCCTCTCATGATATGCTTGATTTTTAGTCAAGCAAATAGCACTCTGATTGTCACAAAAGACAACTGAATTGTCTTCCTGCTTGAGCCCAAGTTCTTGAACAAGATTTCGTAACCAAATAGCTTCTTTTACTGCTTCTGCTGCTGCCATATACTCTGCTTTTGTTGTAGACAAAGCAACTGTTGACTGTAAAGTTGATCTCCAACTTATAGCCGAGCCAGATAATGTGAAAAGATAGCCAGTCAAAGATCTTCTCTTATCAATATCCCCGGCATAATCAGAATCCACAAATCCCACAACAGAAGTACAGTTAGAACTATTTCTATCAAACATTAGGCCCAATTTTGTGGAGCCTCTAAGATACCTAAGTATCCATTTCACTGCCTGCCAATGGACCTTTCCAGGATGTGCCATATATCTGCTCACCACACTAACTGCCTGCGCAATGTCGGGACGAGTGCATACCATAGCATACATCAAGCTACCAACTGCACTGGAGTATGGGACAGAAGACATTGCAGCCTCTTCGACCTCTGACTGAGGTGAATGTATAGCTGAGAGTCTAAAATGTGATGCTAAAGGTGTACTGACAGGCTTAGAGTTTTGCATCCCAAACTTCTCAAGTACCTTCTCAATATATCTCCTCTGTGAGAGATATAACTTACCTGCTTTTCTGTCTCTCTGAATCTCCATTCCTAAGATCTTCTTAGCAGGGCTCAGATCTTTCATTTCAAACTCCTTACTGAGATATTTCTTCAAGATCAACACATCTGTCATGTTCTTTGCAGCAATGAGCATGTCATCCACGTATAAAAGGAGATAGACAAAGGATTTATCTGATACCTTCCTGAAGTACACGCAACTATCATAGCTGCTCCTATGATAACTGCTCCGAATCATAAAACTGTCGAATCTTTTATACCATTGTCTTGGAGACTGCTTCAAACCATATAACGATTTCTTCAATCGGCATACATGATCTTCCTTGCCTTCTACATAATAGCCCTCAGGCTGGGCCATATAAATAGTCTCCTCAAGCTCACCATGCAAAAAGGCTGTCTTCACATCAAGTTGCTCAAGCTCTAAGTCAAATTGAGCAACTATAGCCAGCAACACACGAATAGAAGTGTGTTTCACAACAGGAGAGAACACTTCATCATAATCAATTCCCTCCCTCTGATTGTAACCTTTAGCTACAAGTCTTGCCTTGCATCTACTAATTTCAACACCTGGAATACCTTCCTTTTTCTTAAAGACCCATTTACACCCAATGGCTCTTTTTCTTTAGGCAATGGCACCAAGTCCCAAATCTGGTTCTTGTGAAGTGATTCCAGTTCTTCAGCCATAGCAACAGTCCACTTTTCTGATTCCGAACAAGTAACAGCTTCAGTATAGGTAGATGGTTCCTGAATACCCATATCTTCTGCTGTCGTAAGAGCATAAGCCACCAATCAGAAAACCCATATTTTTGAGGGGGTCGAATCTCCCTCCTTTCTCTGCCAGTAGCAATAGAGTATGGCTGCTCCACCTCATCTTGAGCTTCCTCATCTGAACTAGAATCAATAGTAACAATTTGCTCGCTCAAATCATTTTGAGAGCTTTTTTTCGAAGCTCGACCTGAACCTCCACCTCATTTGTATCACTCTCATGTTTCCTGCAGACTCATCAACAACATTCCTTTGATCTAGCATAAACTTTTCATTAAAATTAACATCCCTACTAATAATGAATTTAGGTGAATTAGGTTCTATGCACCACAGACGATAACCCTTCACGCCATCAGCATAACCAACAAAGATACACTTCTTTGCTCTAGGTTCAAGTTTACCATCCTTAACATGATAGTAAGCAGGGCATCCAAAAACCTTTAGATTTGAATAATCACAAGGCTTACCTGACCACATCTCAAAAGGAGTCTTGCATTCAATTGCTGTTGAAGGAGAACGATTAACCAGATAGCAAGACGTGTTAACTGCTTCAGCCCAAAAAACCTTTTCCATGCCAGCATTAGAGAGCATGCATCTTGCCCTCTCCAATAGAGTTCTGTTCATCCTTTCTGCCACTCCATTTTGCTGTGGAGTGTACCTCACTGTACGGTGTCGAACGATACCTGCATCTGCACAGAATTCATTAAAATCACCACCACAGAACTCAAGACCGTTATCGGTCCTCAGACGTTTGATCTTCTTCCCTGTCTGATTCTCAACAAGGGCTTTCCACTTCTTGAAGGTTTCAAACACTTCACTTTTTCTTTTCAGAAAATAAACCCAAACTTTTCTGGAATAATCGTCAATAAATGTCACAAAGTAAAGAGCACCACCCTTAGATGGAACCTGTGCCGGTCCCCATAAATCAGAATGTATGTAGTCGAGTGTACCCTTCGTTGAATGTGTGCCTGTACTAAAACTGACCTTGCACTGCTTGCCAAGAACACAGTGCTCACAGAAATCTAGTGAGGTTGTCTGCTCACCACATAGTAAACCACGTTTACTCAAAACTGTCATGCCACGTTCACTCATATGGCCCAAACGCATATGCCACAATTTTGTTCTATCATCAGCAGAAACAGAATTTGCTGTGCCAATCGAAGAACCCATAACTGTGCTACCCTGTAGATGATACAAGTGATTCACCTTGTTTCCTCTCATCACAACTAGATTGCCTTTGGTGACTTTTAGAACTCCACCTCCACCTGAGTACATACACCCAATGGAATCCAAACAGCTCAAAGAAATAAGGTTTCTCTTTAAGTCTGGTATGTGCCTAACTTCAGTCAAGGTTCTCACAACTTTGTCATGGCACTTAATCTGAACAGTACCAATTCCCATAATTTTGCATACTGCATCATTTCCCATAAAAACTGATTCACCATTCAATGGTTCGTATGTGGTGAACCATTCCCTATTTGAGCACATGTGATATGATGCTCATGTATCCATTATCCAAACATCGTTTGAAAGACTAACAACAGAGCATGTCGTAAGAACTCTGTCTGACACACTAGACTCATCTTTCTCAGCAACATTCGCCGCATCTTGACGTTGACTACGTTGCTTATCCTTTCTCTTGAGCACAGGACAATCTGACTTGTAATGTCCTTTCTTGTGACAATAGTAGCACTCAACGTTCGTCGTATCTCCAGGTGGCCTAGATTTTGAACGACCAACAGATTTCTTTCTAAAAGCTTTATCCTTCTTTGCCCTACCTCTCACGAATAAATCATCTGCTCTGTCTCCACTAGTATTTTCATTCAATTTTGTTCTCAATTCTGCAGAATTCAAGGATGCTTTAACATCCTCTAGAGTTATGGATTTACGTCCATAAAGCATCGAGTTCACAAAATTTTCGTATGAGGCAGGCAATGAGCATAACACAATCAAAGCTTGATCTTCTTCATCGAGTTTAATATCTAGATTTTTCATATCCATAACAATCTTATTAAACTCATTCAAGTGTTCCTTAATAGGCATACCTTCTCGCATCTTTAGGGTATAAAGACGCTGCTTCAAATAAAGTCTCGATGTTAAAGATTTCTTCATGTAGAGACTTTCCAGTTTCTTCCAAAGACCGGCCGCTGTTTCCTCATCTGCGACTTCTCGCAAAACATTGTCTTCTAGAGACAACTGAATCGCACTATGTGCCTTCTCATCCATCTCTTCAATCTCGGCCGTGGTCATGTCATCTGTATAACTATTATCCAGTGCCCTAACAGAACCCTCTCGCTTCAATAAAGCCTTCATCTTTATTCTCCATAATCCGAAGTTGTTCTGTCCATCAAATGGAGCAATCTGAAACTTCAAAGATGACATCCCAAAAATTTCTAAGAACGAAACGATCTTTCTGTTTTGATTGAAGAAGAAGAAGAGATCCTGGAATAGCTTCACGGACGGAACAACCGCTTCCTCTTCACGGTAGATACGCCTAGCGCGTCAGATCGGGAGACAGGAGAAGAGTCGCGATTGCTATCACAAAGAAAATTCCCCTTTTCTAGATGCTGAACTGAGATATGAACTCCAGATTTCTCTAAATCCTTCTCCAATTTGAGAAAACCATCATGCAAACCAAACAGAACTTTCTATTGCCCTGAATGTCTCTGAAGCTGAAGCAAGGTCAAGGAACTTCTTCGACAAGCACAACACCAAAGGAAATTTTCCAAATTTTTCTGCGTCACTGGCCGACTCCACTTGATTTCCCGCTTTCTCAGCATCCAACAGCTTCACGCTGTTCTGGAGCAACCGCTCGAAAACATTCACCTTGATCTTATTCACCAAGACCTTATCAGGAGACTTCCCAGCACAAAGAGGAAGGGTCTCAACAGCACGTCGAGGGTTTCAACCGCAAGCGGGAGGAACTCCTTGATCTCATCCAAGAAGATCTCGGCGATGTGACAATGCCCATCACCGAATACCAGGGATCATCGACGTCGTTCTCGTCGATTGGGCGTTCATTCTTGGGCACGAGGCGGGATCAGGTGCACGCCATGGACGCCGGCCAACAGCAAAACACTGGTCTGGACCAGGAGCTCGACGCCTTCCAGCGCCGCGTCGCCGCTCTGTTCCACGACCTTGCCGCCTCCGCCATCGATGGCGATGACCTGCTCTCCATGGCCTGGGTCCAGAAGCTTCTGGATACCTTCCTCGTATGCCAGGAGGAGTTCCGGATTGTCCTCTTCACCACTGCGCCGCCGTCGGGCGGCCGCCACTCGACCGGATGAGAAGGGACAAAAAAAAGGAATTAGGGTTAGGGTTTCCTCCCTTTTTTTTCAACAAAATTTTCCAAACCAAAGCTCTGATACCAATTTGTTGCGGAAATCAATTCAAAAACAAATCAAACAATAAACAAACAAAGGAACACCAGAATTTACGTGGTTCGATCATGGTGATCTACATCCACGGGCAAGGCAAACAAAGTTCCATTATCAAAAAAGAAGGAGGTCTCAAAACCCTTACAGAAATTTTTACACGTATATCTATATATATACGCCCCAAAAAATACTTCCATAAAATAAACCCTAGCGGACCGGTTTGGTCCGGGCCCAACAAGAATATCGGGTCGGGTCAAAAAACCGGGCCCAATATAAAATTCAAGACATATTTAACATATTTGAAATCCATCAGAAAGAAAAGAGGGAAGATTCGAGAGGAAAGATCATATTGATTCCCCAAAAGAAAAGAGAGAGATTCCAAGCTTTCATAGTTTCATTTTGAAGAAGTCTCAAGAGAAGAAGCAAGCCCTAGTTTTTGATCTTCGGAGCTTCAAGAGCATTCTAAAGAAGATCCATCCAAGAGAAGAGAAGAAGCAGCAAGCAGATCTGCAAATCAGGCTTTGATTCCTATTTCTTTATTTCGTGTTCTATCATGTATTTGCTCATTGGAGGGCCTTTGTTTTGTAAAAACAATTATTGTTTACTGGGTCAATCGGAGGATTGATTCCCTTGAGGCTTTAGCCATGTGCAAGCAATTGCTTGTGGTGTAAGATTTTGTGCTGGTAAGCCTTGAAAAACCAGCTAGGTTCGTTGTGCACCCGAAAAACAACAAGTTTGAGTTATGAGCTTGCAAAACAACTATGCTATAATCAGGTTGATTATAGTGTGGACCCAAGAGATACTTGGGAGTGGACGTAGGTGTAGGTACACTGAACCACTATAAAATCTCCTGTGTTTGCCGTGATTGTCTCATTATCTTTAACTCTCTATTTGTGCATATTCTATTTTAATCTGTGCGAATCTAAGTTTTATTTCCGCTGGGGTTTATTTTTCAAAAGAGTTTAAATTTTTGAAAAACCCAATTCACCCCCCTCTTGGGTTGCTATCTGGACCAACAAGGGTGACCGTAATACTAGATTCTTTCATCATGCTACTTTGGCTCGTTGTGCAGCCAATCAGATTCATCGTATCAGCGATGAGGGGGCATATTTGATGATGATGAGGCTATTTGGGAGCCTATATCTCAATTTTTTCAGACCCGTTGGTCGGTGCAGGTTGCCGGTGGATCTCCTTATACTCCTGTCTCTCAGTCTGCTAAGGTCACTGATGCTGATAACGGTAATCTCACAACGGCAGTCTCTACGGATGAAATTCGATCCGCGGTTTGGGCATTGGGGCCTGATAAGGCTCCAGACCCAGATGGGTTTCCGCCTTTCTTTTTCCGGTACTACTGGGATATTGTGGGCAGGATGTTATATCAGTCATCCAGTCTGTGTTCTCTTCTAGATCCATTCCTCGGGATTGGCAACGAACATATGTTGCCCTTATCCCAAAGCGTCTGATGCTTGCTTCCCCAGCACTATCGGCCTATTAGCATGTGCACTACTCTATACAAAGTTTGTGTCCACCTCTTTGTCACTCGGATGCAGGGAATCATACCTCGCCTGATTTTCCTGAGCAAGGGGCTTTTATCCGAGGCCGCAGTATTTCCGATAATGCCCTCATTGCTCAGGAGTTCATGTTTGATCTTCAGCGAGCGGCCAGCAGACAGAGCTTAATGACAGTCAAGCTGGATATAGAGAGAGCTTATGATCAATCAATTATATATTTCTTAGACAGACGCTCCGGGATTTCGGCTTTGCTGATCTCTTCATTGATTGGATTATGGCTTGTGTTCAGTGGCCTACCTTTTCTATCCTTATCAACAGTAGCCTGACTGGTTTCTTCCCCTCTGCCATGGGTCTTCGTCAGGGATGCCCCCTCCCCCTTTTTGTTTATTCTATGTGCTGATGATCTCTCCCGTAGTTTTGCTTAGCAGTTGGCGTGCTTCAGTTACAGCCTTACATGCCAGGGCCCTCTGGTCCCCCTCTCTCACACCTCCTCTTTGTTGATGATGTATTCTGCTTAGCCCTGCTACTATTCAGAATGCGACTGTCTGCTCAGCTATTCTGCAGTCTTATTGTCAGGCTTCTAGCTAGCTGATTACTTTGCAGAAATCCATTTTGTGTTTCAGTCCGTCTACTTCACAACATTATCATGCTGCCATCTCCCATTTACTTGGGATTTTGACGATATCTGATCATATGACCAACCTAGGGATCCCTATTACCGGGCGAAGCCCTCGTAAGTAGGATTTTTGGATTCTCGAGCGATGGATTACTGATAGATTAGACAGGTGGTAGGTTCTGGCCTTTCCATGATGGGGCGTGTGACTTTGCTTCAATCTATCCTTACCTCTCTCCCTCTTTACACTTTGTCTAACGCGTTGATCCCCATTACTTGTCTTCGACGGATAGAGCGTTGGTTTCGTGACTTCTTATGGGCATCGATGCAGGGAGGTCATGGTCTTCATCTTCGTCATAGGAGATGGTTTGTTTGCTATTCATGAGGCCGTTTGGGGATTTAGTCTTTGGTGGTCCGTAGACAGGCTCTCATTGCTAGGCATGCCACCAGATTCCTCTTGCAACCTCATTGTTTTTGGAGTTATGTTATGCATGGTAGATATGGAGGCTAGACATCCGAGTCGGTCTCCCGTATTCCACGTGGTTGTTCCTTCATATGAAGAGCGATTTGCCAGGTTGCTCCCCATTATGTCTGATATTCATTGCATGGTTGGGGACGGGAGATCTATAAATGTTACCATGATATATGGATAGCGGACCTTTCTCTAGCTCGTGGCCGACATTCCTAAGCTCTGATGTTGGACCTTTGCTGTCTATTTTTGCTCTGATTTACTAGGACTCTAATGCTTGGCATGTTCCTACGGTGTCCTGGTTCTTTGGAGCTGAGTTAGCGCACAGGATTCTAGCTACCCCTCTTGCCTCCTCTTTTGCTTCTGACACCAGACTATGGCATAGATCCTACCTCCCTCGTGCTTCCACTAGAGATTTGATTGATCGCATCTGCCCTGGGTCTGCGGGTTTGGATGATGTGGCTTGGATCTGGCATTTTCCCAGTCATCCCAGGATCCAACTTTTTTTGTGGAAGTTGAGGTGGGACCGCCTCCCTACATGTTCTCTACTGGCTGGGTGCGATCTCTCTATCAGCCCACTCTGTCCAATATGTGGGCTTCAGGATGAGACAGTAGAGCATGCCCTCTTTACATGTTCCCGTGCCTCCCAGATTTGGCTGCATCTTCGATATAGTCCTTGGACGCCGGAGGAGGGACCCGACCGGTAGTCTCTATTGCATGCGGTTCGTAGAGCTTTTCAGAGCGGCAACTGCTTACAGGGTGTATATTTAGCTTACTTGGCTTATCAAATCTGGTTGACTCGTAACCAGATTGCCTTTGCTGAGGGTACGGTCTTGACTCAGACTATTATCCGTACAGCTGGCTTTCTTGCTGCGAAGTATCTTTGTTCTGATCTGGATAGTCACTCTGACAGACTGGGCCTCTGAGACTCCCCTGTTGCTCCGGCAGCGCACCGTTCTACGATCTTTATTGCTTGGAAGCCTCCACCATCTGATTATGTCAAAGTAAATTTTGATGGTACTGTATCGGGTCACATTGCTGGATCTGGGTTTATTATCAGGGGGCCTGAGGGAGAGCTACTTGCGGCTGGTGGGCATGGTTATCTCGATATTTCGGTCCCTATGGTTGAACTGCAGGCTGCATGGGCTGGCATTACCTATGCTGTTCGCATCTTGCGCTCGCACCGAGTGGTTATTGAGGAAGATTCTCTTACGGTCATCCGGTGGATTCGACGGGATGTTGATCTTTGTCCCTCCTATAATCCTTTGATCAGTGATATATGGGCTTCTCTCCAGTCCAGCTATGATCCTTTGATCCGTCATGTCTATAGGGAAGCCAACGCAGTGATTGGGTTGCCTCGGTTGTAGCCATTCTGATCAGTAGGAATGGTACCCTGGTGACCTTTGTCGGTTATTTGGAGCAAATTATGTATTATGATACCTCGGGTTTGATCACCCCAGAGTGGTGTGATCACCCGCTTGTAACAAAAAAAGAGGTCCAAGCTTTAAATCCTGAATATGTTTATGATTTAGATAGATTCTAGAAGGTAATTAGCCAAAAAAATATAGTTATATGAAAAAGTAGTTAGCAAGATGGATAATATGTGTGGGTTGAAAAAAAGAATACTTTAGTGGTAAAAATTTAGAGAGTATGATCCCAATGAGAGAGCATGCCAAATTAAGTGTTTACAATTCTAGGTAATTAAGAATGTGATATTATAGGCACAAATTGATATATATATATGTGATTTTTGGTTGAAAATCTTGGTGTACATTAAATATTATTATAAAAATACTAATGCTCGATTTGGATGAAGAAAAAGTAGGAAGAAAAGAAAATGAAGGAAAAAAAAAGAAGAGAAGAGAAAAGTGGAGAGAAAATATTTTTTCTTCTTTGTTTGGATGAGTAGAAGAAAAATAAAAAGGAAAGAAAAGTTGATAATTTATAATAACAATAATGCCCTTATTACAAATAATTAAAAAATGTATCAGTTTTTTTTGAAAGGGTCAATATGGAATTAAAAAAAAATGAAAAGAGCATCCTTGAGTTTTCTCTCCGAAATTGAAGAGTTTTCTCTTTAATATCGGAATGAAAAAAAAAATAAAAGAGCATCCTTGAGTTTTCTCTCCGAAATCTCTTCAATTTTGAAGAGAAAACTTTTAGGTGGGCCCATTGCTTTTTTCTTCAATTTTTTTCTTTAGTTTTCTTTCCTTCCTACTTTTTTCTTCATCCAAACAAGATAAATTTTATTTTTTCTCATGTTTTTTTCTCTAATTTTTTTTTCTCCTTGCTTTTCTCTCCATCCAAATACAGGCTAAGACTACCTACTATTTTACAATTTGAGATTGATACAAGAGAGGAAGAGAGGATACTTGGTTGGAATTTGACAATAAGAGGAATTGCTTCATTAAAAAGACTTCTTAATTTTATTTTATATTATTTTATTTTATTGCCTTCTTTTCCATGAGACTGGAGAGCTAATTGGCCTATCATCCATTAACATGATTTGATGGGCATGCAAGGTCTGG
>UESW01001452.1:0-81807 GCA_900491605.1 Calamus simplicifolius | reverse complement strand
AAGCAATTATAATACTTGTAGATACAGAAATTATCAAGTATATTAGTAAATTCTTCATTTTTGATCCCAAATTCAAGAATAAAAATTGAACTATAATAAATTTTTTTAATATTTATTAATAAATAGCAGACAAAACTAATTAACTCATGTTCTTCTATTTAACCTAAAAATTATTTAAAAAAAATACTATTGTATCTCATAAAAAGATAAGAGATGGGCAAAGCTCCTTAATTAGATAAGTTAAACCACAACATGCCATCACACAGCTTTAAAAATATATTTAAAATAATTTTTTTAAATAATTTTTCTTTGAGATAAAAATATTATGGATCATATTTTCTTTTCAAAATTTTCTTTCCTTTGCCCTTATAGCAATGGTATGGTACCAGCCATACTTTCCATTTGTGGTGAATGTGTCCGTTTTAATGCATTCTCTGCATTAAAGTAAGATAAGCTTGTTTCTGCATAAAGTAAGATAAGCTTGCAATATCCCTATGCTTAAACTTGATTAGTAGCACATGTATATTCCCCTAGCTTCACTTTTGTTATAAATCAAAAACTTAAAAAAAAATAGATATGATCATAAATAGGAAGAGAGATAGTTGAATGAATCCAAGGGACCAAAAAAGGATTGCTTTTGGTGAAAAAAAATATGTTCAAGAATAGTTTTGAGATCATTGGCAAAGTGATCAAAGTTGCAACTAAGAATTGTGAGTAAGTACATGATTGCCATCTTCATTAATACTTAAAAACTATTGTTGCTTTTGCAATTTTATTTTAATAGTTGATAAAATAAAAAAGACATTATTTTTAAGTTTGTTTTAATAACACTAATTTATATAGTTATCATTCTAAATTAAATATCCACCAACCATTACTTCAATTAAGAAGAAATCTTTAAAATAAAAGAACTAATTACACGTATAACGAGAGTGACTATATACATGAAATATCTACTATAATGCAACATATATTTTATTATTTTTAATGCTCTTATTAGACAAGGAAGAGAGTTTTGCCGGGTGAGAGAAAAAGGATGAAGAGAGAAAGAGAGATATATATAATCAAAGAAAAAGAGGATGAGAGTAAGCGGCTTACCAAAAAAAATATTATTAAAAATTATAAATACAGTATTTATAAGATTGTATTGGCAGAGATTTTTTAGTTAATTCATAGGATATGGCTAAAATTACGTTGTCATCAAAATTATTACATATATCAATGTATATGGCTGCATATGATATTAGAATGTCCCAATTAATGTTCTATGATTAAGCAAATCATGGCAAGATTATAAATTATATATCAAAAATATTTTTGAATTAACTTTTATGAATATTAAAATAATAAAATTAAAAAAATTAAAAATAATTTTTTAATAATTTCTTGCACTTCACCAACGTCAAATTATGTTACTCTTGGCATCTTGATCAATATATGCAATAATCTGACGTTATTTAAATCAAAAAAAAATCATAAAAGCAGAAAAAATTTAATTTCTCCAAATGAGTATTCTAGGAAAATAATTAATAGTTTTTTTTAAAAAATCAACTAATTTTCTTGCTTCCAAATATATCCTTGATTACTGAATACCGCCACGAGCTAAGTCAATGGTAAATCTCATTATTTTAAACTGCGCCCGCCCCAAATATTTGGGCGATATCAGGGATGACACATCCGTACGTCAACGCATCTGGGCCCACCGCAATCTCCGTTTCCTGTTCTCCTCATAACTCGCCATCCCATCGCCGCTTATCTTGAGGCTAAGCCGATCATTCTTAGCCGAGCATGAACATATCTTTATCTGCTCACATCGAGCCGAGCCGAGAGCCGACGAAAGCCGATATAGTCAAATATGATTTGTCCTACGAGGCCCAACTGTATCACCAAATGTATATCCATGCAACGTTTCATGAGGTAATTGGTTCGATCGACGATGTCATGCAGTAGTGGGTCACATTGATGTGACACGTGGCAGTGAACTTGCAGTGGAAGTTGGGTCTGGAAGTATCGATTTATGAAAATTTATAAAATAATATATTAAAGGCATGCGCGGATCCGCCAAATCCCGAAGTCTAAACCTAGTACGGCAACCCTCCTTAAAAAGTATTATTATTTTAGGTTTTTAATAAAGTAAAAAAAAAATTAACCGTAGGATCGAAAACCTGGGGTGCCGTTTTGAAGGACGCGTCCCTGTCCCGGTTATAAATATCTCGCTCCCCGGGTTTCCGCTGCCCATCGAGCCCGGAGGTCGCTGCATCTCGCTTCGGTTCTCTCTCTCTCAACTTTTTAATCAATCTCAGTATTCGTCTCTTTCTCTTTTTTAGGCTATCAGTAGATTGATTAATTTTGTTTCTCTTTGCTCTGATCTTAATCTGTTGTTTCTTTGGTCTGGATTTATCATCCGATTACTTTTGATATTAGTTTAGATCCATGAGTGCGTATAATTCTGATCGCCATGACTTCCTCTTCTTTGCAAGGAAAAACGTAGATGCGATTCTTATATGTTAGGGTTTTTAATTTTGGTTTGTAATTTGTGTCTATTTTGTGCTTTGTTTCGTTTGATTTTGTCGGTTCGTGTGGGATTGTTTCATAAAACCCTAAAGGAAAATTGATTTTCGATTGGAATTTGTGTCGACTTATAGCTATGTTTCGTTTGATTTTGTGGTTGTCTTTTATAATCTCAATCTGCTTAGATGTAATATAGTGTCACCAAGTTTTATAATCATGGTTGCTGTGAGAGCTCATGTTGGTGATAGTTTAGTCTCATTATGTATCAGGAAGATTTGGATACTTATAAGGATAAAAAATCCAAATAATATCTTCTTGCTTAGCCTTTTTGGGTGAAGTTTTGGATTGTGACAGATGATAGATCCAGCCAATGGCCCACGTAGGCTAACTGATGACTAACAGATACTGCAGATGGGGTTTGTGTATTTGTAATCAGATTTGATGATTTGAATGTAGATTTAGATATGGATCTTAAGGACAGAGGAAGTATGTGGAGCTCATATTGGTAAGTGTTTAGTCTTACATCGGTCATATACTAGAGAAACCCTAGGTACTCCTTGCGCTAGCTTTTTTTGTTTGAGATCCTCAGTTGTGACAATTTTGATTGTGAAATTGAGTGTAATTTCAGATTGTATGAGATTTATTAGTGACATGGTTCTCTTTGAAAGGGTTTAATGAAACAGAGTTCCCAATTTCTATTTTTCTGTAAAGTTGCATGCTTAAAATTATATCTGGAGGAAACATAGTTCCCAGCTAAAAGCAGCAAATGATCATTCTGGGTTGAGCCATTCCCCTACCCTTGTTAGACAATGGGGACATGGTTTGTAGTGCTTTACGGGTCATTTTTCTGTGGCCATGTCATATAAATTTAGTGTAGGTTTATTTGCATGATTAAAGGCTGATTTTGATGGGGGTATTTTAAGGGCCTTTTGGATTTATATTTGTTTTAGTCAGCCAATGTGTGAGACCTAATGGTTGCTGAAGGAACTTTGTTTGCATGCTATTTATTTTTGCACAGCCGATTAAACTTACATTTCGATCTGTTTCATTTTGGTCTGATTTTGATCTGTCTCTATTCAGATTGCTTTTGTATTTTCCTTTGATCCATGAGCATGTATGATAGTCATTCCCTGTCCCCTTCCTTCAAAAAAAAAAAAAAAAACCTTAGATGTGATTCTTATCTGCTAGGGTTGCTAAACTTCTTTAGGAATCTGCATTTGTTTTATTGTATGGTTTGTCTGATCTTATTTTGTTTGGGTGTTTTTCATAAACCTTAAGAAAAAGAGTCAACCAATCAGTTTGCCTGTGGCTCTGATAATAGTATGGTTTCCATCTTTTTAAATGGTTGTTTTGATGTTTATTCCCCAAATGTTGTAATCAGTGAGTATAATGGTCGCGGTCTTTGTTTAATTGTCATAGTTGCACAGGTTAGAAACCTGAGGGGAGAGAAAGATTGTGGTCTGTTGGTGAGGTTGCATATTGGAACTTTTTTGTTGAGCTGATGAGAATGTTACATCTTTTTGCTGGAAGCTCATTGGCATGATTTGAATCATGTGAAATTTAATGACTTTCTTGGTTTTCTTGGATGAATTACATGCTACCGTGCTTTGATCTAGAACTGGGTGCTCAATATTATAGTTACAGGGAAGCAAGTTCTTCCTTATGACTTAGTGACTCCAAGGGAGCAGCTTTAAGCCAATTGAAGCCCTTGGTTGGAACTTTTTGAACAAAATTCTGTTATGCACCTGGAACAAGAAAATTTAAGTTATACGTACTGTTTATTGATGGGTCCAACATCACTAGCTTTTTGGCTATATTAGAAGGGGGAACCAATGCACATCCATGATCCACTAAGAAAAATTGAGCAAGGTTTGACAATCTTGAAAAGAGGGATTATATATAAGGTTGGAAACTATGAATGGGATTGAATCATATAGATCTCTATAGCTCATTGTGCCTTCATCCAAATCATGCCAGCAAGCATGCAATTTCCTGGTTAGGCCATCTTGAAAGAGAAGGCATTGGGCTCATATTCAATATTTTCTTTGAACTTTTCTAAAGGATAACCAAGAGGCCTTCTTTTAAGTTTAAAATGGTCAATATGGGCGAATGAAATGCACTGAGGAGGTTCAGCTGACAGTTGTTTGTTGGCTGGAGAAGTTCTGTTGCTGCTGAAATCCATTCTCCGACTCGGGCGTAATCGGGCTTCATGATGGGCTTCCTTCTGGGCGGACCTGCAAAAAAGTCCTCATGCGAGAGGCGTTGGGGGTGGCCCTCCGCGGAAGACCCTTCGACGGTAAGCAAGTGCGCATACTGAGAAGTCGGGAGATTGTTCTATTTATAGAGGATCACCTGATTCCTTGGGGGCGTCGTGGGTCCGAAAGCTGTTAGGATTTGAATCCAGTTTGTTATGAGGTCAATAGGATTCATATCTTGTTAGTTAGAGGATCAATGGCTGGGAGAGCTGGTTGATGTCTTGAGATTCGGAGACGGTGTAGGCTCCAGGGCTCTAGCCCACTCTCGGGTATGATTTTGTTTAAACTCTCCCGCGCCGAATTTCGCAGAGGTGCTTGAGTGCCTGGTCCCACTCTCGAGTATGATTTTTGTTTAAACTCTCCGCGCCGAATTCCGCAGAGGTGCTTGAGTGCCTGGTCTGGCCGGGGCATGGACTCTCGGGTATGATTTTTGTTTAAACTCTCTCGCGCTGAATTCCGCAGAGGTGCTTGAGTTCCCTGGTTTGGTCGGGGTACGGATAGCTTGGCTGGCGAGGCACAATGGATAGGAATGGCTCGGCTGAGGCCGAGAGATGGGAATAGCTTGGCTGAGGCCGAGAGATGTGATCCGTGCATTGGGAATCCTTGGCTTGCCGAGGGGCTAAGGCGCCCTAATCCACTGAGGCTGATTCATCTTTAGCGGGTATTGCACAGCAAGTGAGAGTCAGGATTGATCCTAACCCTTGCACGATTATTTATGCAACGACGATTTTACCCTCAACACATGCCCCCCACTCCCTAGTTCGAAGCGTACGTAGGGAGTATAACTCCAGTTGGCACAATCTGAACGGGTTTGGATTTGACAGCATGTATAATGATGCCCTAATTAATGCTGCGCAGCCGCCCTACCTTTACAGGACGGATCTGTCGCTTCCTAGGGGCAACGGTTGGGGAAGTGCCACATAGCAAATCTGGTTTTCACGGTGCCTGCAACGCGGTTCTGGGCGTTCCGATCAAGATGCCTTATCTTCTCTTTGAGGCGGTTTCCTTCGGAGAAAAGCAAAGTCCAAACAGCGCCATTCCCATTCGTAGCGCCCTTTCGTTCCTTCTTGGAGAATCTTGTTCCCCTACTTCCTTTGCATCGTCGCTCGATGTTTCTTTCAACCAACACATGGTGAGGACTAGCGACCTGGTCTCAGAGATTGTTGCCGAGGATTTGGGAGAATACGTTAGAAGTATGGCATTCCTTCGGATATCATTTTACGGCTGCCGGAGTCCGAGCATAGGGTCTCGCAAGAGCTAGAGGGCGTTATCTTTCTTTACGAAGATAGCCCGATTTCCCCTTCACCCCTTAGCGAAAGAGATCATGAGGTTCTATAACATCTGCCCGACAATGGTGGCTCCTAACAGCTGACGGAGTATCATCGGGTTTATCTCGATGTGTAACCGGGTTTAGGTAACAGCAACTCTGTCTCTGTTCTGTGTTTGTTACCATCTGATGTCGGAAAGAGCTCGGAGTGGTCCTATATCGGACCTCGGAAGTCATTCAGAACGATCATGGATAAACCATCGTCCATAAAGGAATGGAAGGTTCGATTCTTTATCGCCGAAGGGAACATCGGTTCCAGCTTCCTGCGGGGATGGGAAAACCCTGTTAGGGATATGAAAGCGCATCCAGCCCTATCCGAACGGGAGGAGGACCTAGGGGCCCTCCTTGACGGTCGAATGTTCTCGGCCAATGTCTTACTATTGGAGGAGGCTCTTTTTACCGCCGGACTTAGCCCCATCGACGTGCAAGGTAAGTCTTTTTCTTTCTCCCTTCCATTGATTTCATTCGAGCGAGTATATCTCGGTCTGATTGTTCGCCTACTGTCTTGCAGCCAAGAGATCTGCGCTGGAGGGCCGCATAAAGAAAGAGTTGGGCAAGCGCCCGAGAGAGGCTGATAGTGCAGAAAGGCGTAAGCCTGAGAAGAAGGTTCGTCTTTCTGGAGAGCACTCGTCGGAGGCTAGGCGAGTCAGGGCTAGCCCGCACTCTTTACCATCAAAGAAAGAGGATGTGGAGGAGCCGACAGTGAGAGAGGGGTCCCCTCAGTTGGAGGAGGGAGCAATAGTCATGACGGAGGAGCAGAGAGCGAAGGAGGACCCAAAGAGGGTGGCCGAGATCCCTTGTCCTTTGGTGGTGGAAATAGTGGATAGCCCAGACGAGGCTTCGCTGGAAGTTCAGGGTGAGCTTATCGTTGAAGGGCCTCCCTCGGAGGGATTAGAGGGCGGTGACGTTGGGCCAACGGTAACGAAAGCTCGGGAGGAGTTTCATGTTGGAGAGCTTCCTCCTGAGGAGGCTAGAGGAGCGGGTGAACAGTTTGAAGCTTCGGTGGAGCCCGCGAGGGAGGGGCAGGCGCTGGTGATTGAAGGACCTCTGGGTGAAGAAGGAGGACAGGATGATGACCTTCCAGCTGAAGCTTCTTCCACTAAGCCTCGGGGATTGAGGCCTGGGAGATATCCGAGGAATCGCAGGCCAGACTTTTGTTGAAGGAGGCCAGGAGATTGCAAGCTTCTCAGTCTGAGATTGCCCGGACTGATCCCTTAGATGGGCAGCCTGGCGGTTTGGACCGGCTATCGAGGAGGCGTTCTCTGCTCTGATGAGGTCGGCATTGTATCCGAGCGCGGGTCCCTTGACGAACGAGTTTGCGGACTTGGACCTTATCGATGCCGCATTCGGTCAACGGAATGTGGCGAAGGATGTTCATCTTCTCCCTGAGATCAACAATTCCATCCTCATGGAGCTAGCTAGGTCTTACACCTCTCGGGTGAGTTGCTATTCTAGAGTAGTGGGTGCTTTCTGGTTAACATGATCGCGCTTTCTTATTTGGGTTTTATTTCGCAGAGCGCTCTGATCAATAGGACACTGTGCTGGCGTTTGAGCCTGGCGACAGGGGCCAGCGTCCAGGCCAAGAGAATCAGTACCGAGCTCCGATTGCGAGCAGAGGCGTCTAAACAAATTTGAGCAAGTCCTGGACACCGCCAACAAGAACTTGGCGAGGGCGAGGGAATTGCATTAGGCCGCCCTCGACGATGTATCCAGATTAAGGCTCGAAGTTAAGGAGCTACATGGGCTTCGGGCGAGATATGATGAAGTATGCTTGGAGTTATCATGGGTCACATCCAATATGCCGAAGAAATGGAGACTGCTAGGAAGCAGCTCGATGAAAGTCGAGACAGGCTGGGGAGAGAAGCTGCCGAGAAGAATCGCATGAACAGAATGCTTAGCGAGTTGGAGGAGAAGGTCCGGCAGCAGTCGAAGATCAATGACCTCAAGGACAGGATCAAGTTGGTTAAAGCCGACAAGCTGAGGGCCTTCGGCGAGGTCGAGGAATTAACCAGGAGATTAGCTCGGCAGGAGGAGGTACGATATCGTCATTTTAATCTTCCCATCGGCTCACTATTGCATCGGCTAACCCTGTGTTTGCAGATGGAGAAGGCGAGGCTCGAGGGCCAAAGTCAATTAGAAAGCCTGCAAGGAGAACTGGCGTCGAGTCATCGGAGGAGCTTGGAGCTTGAAGGGCGGGTCGCCGAGACTGAGGAGCAAATCGTCTCATTCCGGAGCCAAGTTATCGAGGCTGAAAGGCATCTCGCCATGCTTCGGGGCGAACAAGATGCGACTTGTGTCGAGGCTTTTCAGCTTGGCGCGGAGGAGGTCCGAACAAGAATATCTTGGGAGCATCCGAAATAGGACATCTCCTTTTTGGATGTTGAACCCTTTGAGGCCTGTACCCTGGGGGCTGAAGAAGCCGAGTACAAAAATATCTTAGACGTCGATCTTGATGCAATTTTGGGATCTAGCGATGCCGCGGCTCCCGAAGATACTCCAAGCTCGCCGCCGAAGGAACGACGACTTTTGAAGTGGGCGAAACGAGCCAAGCTTCCCTGCTGAGGATACCGCTGGGATTGATCCAGCCCCTGATCCTTGAGGGTTGCCTGTGTATTTTTTGCTTTTCGGATTTGTAGTCTGATCGAAATTTCTAATGAACGAGTTTTTTCACCTCTATTTGTTTGTCTTTATGGTTGATCTTTTACCTTAAGCTTTCTTCCGAACGAATTATAACTCATTCGCGCTCTTAGGTTGGTTGAATTTGGGCTAGAATAAGCGTTTTGGTCGAGGCCGAGCTATAAGGATTACCCAGTTTGTCCGAAGTAGAGAACGTGCATGCTCGGTCGAGGCATAAAATGGTTTGGCGCTGCGAGGAATATAGCTCCAGTCCCGCTTGAAGCGGGTAAGGGAATCTGCCTTGCTGAAGTATTGGATAGCTCGACTGGAAATGGTCGAGAATCGCAGGAGTATCCTGGTTAGAGCCGAGGTTAGATAGTTCGGCTTACTCGAAGTGGAGAAATGGGTATACGAAGTGGCTTTGTTGGAGAGTATTTTGTCCTTGTTAGGGGCATTTACTCCGTTGGTCTTTTCCAACGCAAGTCTTTTAGTGTACGTGACAAGCAATCGATCGCCATTGGATGGCGTCGTTTTCAGAGGAAATTTTCTAGGCCTGCCCGTATCCCAACGACCTGCAGCCGATCTCATGCATTTAAGGTTTTTGATTCGAGATCAGGGTGAGATTTCTTGCCTCTCGTCATGGCTTGGGAAACGCATTTGGCGCGCTCCGGGAAGTAATTCTTTTCCTCTGCCCTCCCACGTGACAACGGGGTATGCTGTTTTAAATTTTGGGGGCTTATTTGCCTATAAATTGGGGAGAACGGGCCGTGTTAGGCTATCTCTCAGGACTTTGTTCTCCTGTGAAAGCTCTCATGATGTCTATGTATCTGAGGTTGAGAGTGGAGAGACTGAGTTCTCCTTTTGCAAGTCGACTTCCCCCGGATAGCTGGGGTGACGAAGGAGCCGCTGAAGAGCAGCCCGTCCTCAAGAGAGGAGTTTCGGAGATCATATGAAGAGCGCACGGGAGGTCCGCAGAGACCATATGGAGAGCGCACATATGCGCTCTCTGTGTGTCCTTTGCCACTTGCCATGGGGACCGTCGGAGATGCAAAGTATACATATTCCCATGGTAAGGACGGACTTTTCCTTCTTCCTCGGGCTGGGTCCCTTAGCTCGTTCGGCTGGGGGATCTTTTGCCTGTGAAGAGGGAGTTGAGAGCAGTGTTGGTATGCTTGTCCCTTGTATTTCACGGTCGGGCAGCGTCCAGCAGCCCAGCATTCCACCAGGGGGAATGCCTCCTCAGCATCGGCGTCCACGGGTCTTCCTTCTATTCTTGGATCTCTTGGTTCATCCGAAGGACCCATGGGAGGCCAGCCTGGCCCTAACCAGTGGTTCAGCGCGAGCTGACTGGATTGTCTGACTATTCGGGTTAGGTGCCGAAACATCATTATTAACCGAAACTGACTGAAGCAATCTGGTCGAGCTATTTACTTGTTTTTATTTCCTGTGCATGATGCACTTCTCTTTGGAGGTTGTAACTCTTTTCATTGATGAAGAAATAAAGAAGCTTTTATTCTTTCTTCTTTTAGCACCTGCTTCTTTTTCGATGTGATTGTGCTTGAGAGTTACTACTCCCATATCATGTTTTTGTGTCATAGCATATTTCGGCAGCATTCTTGCTACCTTGTTTTTGCTAAGACCAATGTTCGGTCCTCAGTGGAGGAAAGTGTTTGTCCCTGTTCGGGTCAGAGGTGGACCTGTGCGGTCCCGGGGACTCATGCGGCAAGCATGATCCCGTTTGTAGAACGAAGCAGGTATTTCTTCGGGAAGAGATAGCTCGTATGTTTTTACGGTTGAGTAGAAGGAGGTTGCTTACTTCTGCCGAAGTATCATAGGACGTCTTAGTTGCGTCAGAGAGTTTGAGAGATTACTCGTCTAGACCGGAGCTTTAGATAACTTTTTAAGAGTATGCTGTTTGACTTGGCCGAGGTTTCATATAATCACTCGGTCGTTGCCGAGGCTTCGGAATATCGCTCGGTCGTTGCCGAGACTTCAGAATATCACTCGGTTGTTGCCGAGGATTCGGAATATCGCTCAGTTGTTGCCGAGGCTTCAAAATATCGCTCGGTTGTTTTACTTGGTCCTTACTGCAACTGTGGATTCAGGCGCGGATGGCTAAAGAGGATGGGGCTACCCGAGCGATGGAGGGGGCGCCTAAAGCCTGTAAATCGGCCACTCTTGGAGAGGGCGAGCTATGTTGCTCAATATTGGTTGCTGATGCACTTTTTCCTTTTCTTTGCATTTTTCGAGGATACCCAATTCGAGGAGTCTGGCAGACTTTCGAGGACATTCAGTAAAAAAAAGGGGGGGGTCTGGCGGACTTTCGAGATCATTTACTTCGAAAAGGTCCGGTAGATCGGAGGGAGTCTAGTTCCGAAAAGGGAGCTCCTTGAGCACCTCAATGTTATTAATAATCCTCTTCGACGAGGGGTGGAACTCTTCGTTTCCCACGAGCGCCCACTGAGGTGGTGACGTGGCGAGTTTCCACGGGCTGAGACTAATGGCTCTAACGATCGAAATATTCACCAGGAGCAGTTTAAATACGGATAAGAAAGATGCCTTTGTTAGTCATCTTTTCAGCCGATCTTCCAAGAATTCCTGGGTTCTGAGATGGCGTCTGGAGGTGGGGGGCGATCAACTGTGGCACCGAGCAGCAACGCTAATGGCCGTGGGAGGTCCCAGGGGAGCCGCGTTATGGTAACTGTTGATGGGGAGGTCCTGGCGTCAATGTTCGCGGATCGTGAGCGGCTTCAGAAGGCGGCCGAACAATATCTGGCCGTTTTTGAGGGAAGTCGAGCTCTTTCGTCGTGCCAACAACCGGCTGGAGGAGGAAGTAGTGTCCCTTCGACGACAGGTCGTCGAGTCAGCTCGGCGTGGGGAGGGTTCGGCGGCTCCCGTAGAAGATGATAAGCCCCAGTGAGGGCTCATGTATCTTTTTTTTTTCTTTTTTGCCCTTTTTATGATGAATGAAAAAGAGGATTTTTGCAACTTTTGTGTTTGCTGTTATATCCATGGACCTTACTGTCGACATGCCTCCCGAGGGGCCTCCGACCGAAGCTGCCCCACCGATCGAGGGGCAGATCCTCCCTGACGCGGAGCCATCCTGCCCCGCAACCGAGCTGACCTCGGAGGGAGACTCACTCGGGGCCCAGGTTGAGCCAGACCGGGTGATGACCAGTCCGCCAGCCGAAGAAGAGAGAATGGCTTCAGACGCGGCGCCGACAGCGTCCCATCAGGCCGGGGCTGACAGGAAGTATGAGCCCGATGCCCTCCCTGCCCGACCGTCACTGACGAACCAGGGGCTATTGGCCGAGCAACTGTCGGTCAGCTCTGCCGCCCAGAGCTCTAGAGAGAGCTCCACCGCCGAGGAGCTGCGTCCTTCCTTCAGGATGTCTTCTTGGCCCAACTATGGGTAAGTATTGCCACTGTTTCTCTGCACATTTCCCTTGTCTCTTTCTAACTGCATATTAACATCGGCCCTACAATGCAGACGACGAACTCCTTAGTGGCACTAAGGGACATGCTCGCTCGAGCGGAGGAGGCACTCCATCAGTCCCGGCAGGAGGCCGCCGAGGTTCGACCTCGGCAGAGAAAGCCGAAGGGGCCCTGGCCTTATCCTTAGTCGAGCGGGCTGAGGAGCTCGACAGGATCAAGTTTCAGGCCGCAACTGAGCTCGAGCGCCTGAAAGAGCGTTTGGAGATCGCTGAGTTAACCGCCGAGGCCCAGGACCTGCGCATCCGATCCCTATGCATCGAGGCGGAGGCGGCGGGGAAGCGGGCCTCCAATGCCAAGGAGATTGCTCGAGAATTAGGTGCTCGAGTGGCAGAGTTGGAGGAGGCCGCCCGTAAGGCAGAGGAGAGGGCCAGGGAGGCCGAGGAGAGAGCCGCGGCAGCCGAGGAGAAGGCAGCTGCGGCGGAGGGAAAGGCTGTCGTCGCCGAAGGGAAAATGGCTAGGGCAGTGGATGAGTTTCGGAGGAGTCCAATGTTTGCAGAAGAGTTGGCCGAGGCTTCCTCCGGGCCTATCTACTAGGCTTCCGAGATGGCAAGGAGGTCGGCTGAGTCCATGGTCTCTTGGGTCTCGACGACCTTGAGCTAGATGAAGTGTCGGAGGAGTCATCAGCATCCCTAGAACGACCGACAACGAGCCCTCCGGTGACGGGCCGACCGAGGACTGAGCAGACCCATCCTTCTCCTATGCTGTTTTCTTTTTACGTCTCTGTACTGAAGTCCGACCGAGGTCGGCATTTTGTAACCCTTTTTCTATAGAGTAATGAAAGACAACTATTTTGACAAAGTGTTAGAGCTAACGCCTTCAGATGCATGTTTAGTTCCCTTGAGAAGTCTCCTAAAGGTCGAGTGAGCCGTAAGAGAGTTCGGTCGGAGAGTGAAGTAACAACTCGGGCCGATGCTAAAGCGGGACCTTGGATCCAAGCAATCAAGCGTTGAATGCCCGACCGAGTACAAATCCCTCATGCTGATAGCGCCTCAAGCCGGGAGCGCCGAGGCGAACTCGGGTCTAAATACTGATGGTGTATATCGGTTTCAAGATGTCGAGCCGAGCTCAGGCTCGAGCACCAACGACAAATCGACCTCGGGGTGCCGAGGGGAGCTCATACTTTAGTGCCAACGGTACACCGGCCTTGAGGTACCGAGACGAGCTCAGGCTTTAGTGCCAACGGTACACCGGCCTTGAGGTGCCGAGATGAGCTCAGGCTTGAGTGCCGTTGGGAGCTCGGGCTTGAGTGCCGAGGCGAGCTCGGGTTTGAATGCCGAGGGACAATTTACCTCCCTCTGTGGGTCTCGAAACCTCGGCCCTCCTGAGGACCAAGTCTCCTAGCAGAAAGACTTTGGGACGGACCCGTGCATTGTATATCTGGCAGCTCTCTGGCAATAGATTGCCATTCGGTGGCGTGTTAGGTTGCGTGCCTCTTCGACCAGGTCTAAGTTGGCTCGCAGTCGAGTCGAGTTATCGTCTTCACTGTACAACTCTACTCGTGGGCTCGGGAGGCCGATTTCCACCAGGATGATGGCCTTCGAGCCGAACACAAGACTGAAGGGGGTCTTCCCGGTAGGAACTCGCGGCATGGTGTGGTAGGCCCATAGCACGTTGGGAAGCTCCTCCACCCATCTTCCCTTAAAACCATCCAACCGTATCCTCAGCCTCTGAAGAATTGTGCGGTTGTTTACCTCGGCTGCTCCGTTGGTTTGGGGTGGCCAACTGAGGTGAACCATTGGTGAATGCCCAGCTCAGCACAAAACTCTCTGAAATAGGCATTGTCGAATTGTCGGTCATTGTCAGTGACAAGAGTATGAGGTAGCCTGAAGCGGCAGATGATGGACTTCCAAAAGAAAGTCCTAACTTTATGCTTGGTAATCTTTGCCAGCGCCTCAGCTTCCACCCACTTAGTGAAGTGGTCGATGGCGACAAGCAAAATTTTCGCTGGGCAGAAGCCGGGGAAAGGGTCCTAATATGTCCATCCCCCACTGAGAAAAGGGCCATGGTGCTGTCAAGGGACTCAGCTGGGTAGTAGGCTGCCGTTGAACATGGGCGTGCCGCTGATAACTGTCGCACCTCCGCACCAGTTCGGCCACGTCTTTCCTCATAGTGGGCCAATAATATCCTTGCTGCAAAGCCTTGTACGCCAGTGTCCTGCCCCCCAAGTGGTTTCCGTAAATATCCTCGTGGATTTCTCGCAGAATGTAGTCGCCTCTACGGAAGTAGCACATCGGAGGAGCGGGTGGGAGAAGGACCTTCGATACATGTGCCTGTCCAATATCAGAAACTTGGGGGCTCATCTCTTAAGCAGCTTGGCTTCTGCAGGATCATCAAGGAGAGTGCCATCGGTAAGATATCGGATGTACGCCTTTGTCCTCAAAGGCCCTTGGCCAATCGGCAAGGCCTCCTCGATAGCATCGATACTCGGAGCTTCTAGGTGCTCCACGTACGTTCTCCCCAGGGCTCCGTCGGCTTTAGCATTCTCACCCTGGGGATATAATTGAACTGAAATGAGTAAATGACGAAGATTATGATCGGACCTTATCCAAATAACGGATCATGGTGGGTCTCGGGCCTCAAACTTCCGGTGAACTGCCCAGTAATGAGCTGGGAGTCAGTGAGGGCTCGGAAGCATTCCACTCTGAGCTCTTTGGCCAATCTCATGCCTGCCAGCAAGGCTTCATACTCCGCCTGATTGTTAGTTGCGAAAAAAAAGGAACCTTAGGGCGTACTCCATTGTTTCCCCTTCTGGACCGGTTAGGATGAGACCGGCCCCACTTTCCTGGGCATTCGAAGCGCCATCAACATGAAGGACCCAGTCCCGCTCCTCGCTTTTGAGGGGGTCGAGTGAA
This sequence comes from Calamus simplicifolius, assembly GCA_900491605.1. Lineage (NCBI taxonomy): Eukaryota > Viridiplantae > Streptophyta > Magnoliopsida > Arecales > Arecaceae > Calamus > Calamus simplicifolius. The sequence goes on along the minus strand of UESW01001452.1, from coordinate 66,751 downwards.
GCTCTTCGGGTGGTTCGTCGGCCCAGGTGCATTCAACCAAGAAGTCTGTCAGGACTTGGGACTTCATGACCTACCTCGGCCGAAAGGACAGATCGAATTCTCCCAACTTGATCACCCATTTCGCCAGCCGGTCCGAGGTGTCGAGTCGGGATAGAATAGCTCTGAGCGGCTGGTATGTGAGCACCACTACCGAGTGGGCTTGAAAGTAGGGCCTGAGGCATTAAACAGAGACGATTAGCGCAAAAATAATCTTTTTGGTGCGAGAGTATCTGATCTCCGCATCATGGAGTACCTTGCTGATATAGTAGACGGGCTTCTGAGTCCCGTCGGCATCGGTTCGGACAAGCACAGAGCTCACGGCCTCGACCGAGGCCGCGAGGTAAAGGAAGAGCTCTTCCCCATCCCTTGGCTTGGACAACAGCGGCGGGGTGGACAGGAATTCCCTCAACCCCTCGAACGCTTTCTGACATTCTTCGGTCCATTCGAAGCCATTGACCTTGCGTAGGGCCTTGAAGAAGGATAAACATCTTTCCGCGGATGTTGACAAGAAGCGGCTTAAAGCCGCCACCCGTCCTGTTAGACGCTGAATTCCTTTTTATTTGCTGGGGGCCTTATGTCAAGGATGGCTTGAATCTTATCTAGGTTCGCCTCTATTCCCCGCTGAGTCACCATGAAGTCAAGGAATTTACTAGCCGTGACTCCAAAGGTACATTTCTATGGATTCAACCTTATCTGACAGCGGCGAAGATTATCGAAGTTCTCTGCTAGGTCGGCAATGTGGTCGTCAGTGCGGATTCTTTTAGTCAGTATATCGTCCACGTAAACCTCCATATTGCGTCCAATTTGGTTTTCAAAGACCCTGTTCATTAGTTTTGATATGTATCCCCCGCATTCTTTAACCCGAACGTCATCACTCTGTAGCAGTAAGTGCCCTTCTCGGTCACGAAAGAGGTGGCCTCTTCGTCCGCTGGGTTCATCTTAATTTGATTGTATCCTGAAAAGGCATCCATAAAGCTGGGGATCTCGTGGCCCGATGTAGCATCCACCAGTTGGTCAATTCGGTGCAATGGGAAACTATCTTTGGGGCACGCCTTGTTGAGATCGGTGAAATCAACACACATCCTCCAGCTTCCATTGGCCTTGCGGACCATGATGACGTTGGCGAGCCAGTCGGGATAGTGCACTTCCCGGACATGCCCAGCTGCCAACAACTTACGGACCTCGTCGACAGCCTTCTGCCGCTAGGGCGCAAAACTTCTCTTTTTCTGTCGGACCGGCCGATACTGTGGATTGAGGCTGAGCTTGTGAGTAATTACTTCAGGGGGAATACCTGGCATGTCTGAGGCCGACCAGACGAACACGTCCGAGTTTGCCCGGAGAAAGGTGAGGAGCCAAGCCTTCGCCTCCTTGGGGAGCAGCGATCCCACTCGGATGGTCTTCGCCGGGTCTTCTTCTAAGGGGAAGGTCAATAAATGCTCGGCTGGTTCTTCCCTCCTCTCTGAGTCTCTGGGGTCCACCAGTTCGGCCGTTGGCAGGGTTGGTGTCTCTCGAGGGCCAGGCGTCATCTGGTAGCAGAGGGACAAGAGGTTCCTCTCTCCACGTATCTCCCCTACCCCCTTATTGGTCGGGAACCTTACAAGCAATCTCTTGGTGGAGATAATGGCGTCCAACAGGTTTAATCCAGGCCTGCCCAGGATGGCATTGTAAGCCAGAGGAACCCGCGCTACTAGGAACTTCACCATGACCGTCTTTTGGCAAGGCGTTGTCCCTGCCGTGACGGGAGAGTAATTTCTCCTTCTACCTTTACGAAGTCTCCTGTGAAGCCCATTCGAACAAAGGCGTCGTAACTCAAAATGTCAGCCGAACTTCCACTGTCAACCAATATCCTTTTTACAGGGTGTTTCACAATCGTCATAGAGACGACGACGCTATCATCATTTGGATTACTCACCCCCTCTAGGTCCTTTTCAAAGAAAGGAATTATAGGCTCTATTCCCTCCTCCCCCTGAACCTCTTAGACGGGCCACCAGCTCCTCAGGAGATCATAGCCACGATCTTCTCGGTTGGGGCATTATTGGCTTCGACTGGTGCGGGCGGTGGCACTGATGGACCTGGGGCAGCTGGGTTCGTCCTCCAGATGAACTTGTCGAGGTAGCCTTGCTGAATGAGGTCTTCGATCACCCTTTGAGCTGGCAGCAGCTCTCAGTGTCATGTCCATGGTCTCGATGAAAACGACAATAAAGATTTTTGTCACGGAAAACTCGGGCTTCAGAGGAGGAGGGCGTTGAGAAACGGCTCGCCCTCGATCTCCATCAAGATGTGTGATATCGGGGGGAGCAGGGGGGTACGGGTCCCTTCCCTGGGAACAAAACCCTTCGGTCGGTTGTCAGGTCGCTGAGGAGGCTCGGGTTTCCCCAGTCGCGGCCGGTCGGATGTAGGTCGAGCTTGTTTCTTGTTAAGGCCTCCGTCTGTCTCGCGCCGGGAGAAATCGGCCTCGTCGGCACGGATGTATTTGTGTGCTCGGCCCAGCAACTCGGCATAGGAGCTCAGCGGCTTCTTATCAAGGGAACATGCAAAACGGAAAGGGCGAAGTCCTCGCTTCAAGGCGAGCGTGGCCACTGAGTCGTCAAGGTTGTAAACCTCGAGCGCGGCTTTCTTGAACCGGGCTATGAAATCTTTCAATGGTTCGCTGCTCTTTTGTTGGATAGCGAACAAACTATCGGCCACCTGTGGAATCCTTCGGTAGGCGTTGAAATGTGCTAGAAAAGTTCTTTCCAGTTGTCGGAAAGAATTGATGCTTCGCGGTGGCAGCCGCGAGTACCAAGCCCGCGCTGCCTTCCGAAGAGTGGCCAGAAAAGCGATATAAAGGAGAGAATCAGTCGCTTCCTGGACCTGCATAAGAACCTTATAGCTTTCCAAATGATCCAGGGGGTCGGTAGTACCGTCATAAGGGTCCAGTTGGGGTAAACGGAACCGGGTGGATATTGGCTCATCCATTATGCAGCGGGACAAGGGAGGACGACTGTCGTAGTCTGCCTCCATCGGATTAGTAGCTTTGCGGCTGAGCTCCTCCAACCACTGATTATATTCTTCAAGACGTCGCTCAGCCCGACGAGCGGCGCGTCTGTCAAAAGACTCTTCTCGCGATGATCCTAAGGACAAGGGTGGGTTGTGCCGGTAACGATGTCCTTGCTCGGTCTCCCTCCCTTGCCGCCTCCTGCGGGAGCTGTTTGAACGACGGGAAGGAGACCGGGGCCTCTTGGAGGCCTCCCGACGGCGATGCCCGGGGAGAGGGGCCGGTGGGGAGCCTCTTGGCGGGAAACTTCCCACGGGTAGATTGTTGACTAGGAGGAGCAACCCCCACCTCCAGGGAAGGAGGCCGGAGGCCTTGTTGTGAAGCCACCACTTGTTGCTGCAGGTGCTGGACCGTCGCTACTAGCGAATGGACTTGCATAGCCAGGGCATCAACTCGGTCACCCTGAGATGATGATGGCGGGATTGGGAAAGGGACCGGAGGGATCGTGAAGCTGCCTTCTGGCTGCTCCGGCTCGTCATACTGCCCCCCAAGGCCCCGGGCGGAACTTCTTGGGCGTGTGTCACCACCATCTTGTCGAGCAAAAGAGGAAGTAGAGGCCTGTAGCCTATGGGCCCCGAACTCTGCTTTCACGCTCCCCCCTACGTGGCGCGCCAATCTGTTGTCGCCAAAGCACGTCTTTCAAACACCGGGTGACGAAGGAGTCCTGAACCTCTCTTCTCCGATGAAATTCCTACAAGAAAGTCCTCAGTGGCTGGGGGATTCCGGCGAGGACCCTCCGACGGTTAAGTTACTACTTTAGGAAAACAGTGATCAAAAGTTGTCCCTTTGAAAGAAACCTAACCTCCCTTTTTATACTCACTCCCACGTTCTCCCCTTTTCCTGTTTTTTGGGAAGTGGTGGCTATGCATGCAATAGTGGATCTAACCACACTCGAAACATCCCATCATCCGCAATCATTGGGAATTAGTGGCCCGCGTGACATCTGCAGAAAGCTTAGTGGGCTACGTGGCAGATGCAGAGAGTTAATAGGCCACGTGAATGGGAGCCCGGGAAGTCCAAGGCCGAGGGGGATCCTGCAGGTCCGAGGCCGAGGGGGACCCTGCAGGTCCGAGGCCGAGGGGAGCCCTGTAGGTCCGAGGCCGAGGGGGATCCTACAGGTCCGAGGTCGAGGGAAACCCTGCAGGTCCAAGGCCGAGGGGAACCCCTCATCAAGTCCGCACCTCGTTAAGCTAACGGAGCCTGATCAGCCACGTCATTTGGTTTGGTGGATTCTTAGTTATAATACCATCAAGTATATTAGTATGTATTTTAAATATTGTAGTTCATAAATTTATGAATGGTCAATTATTAGAGGATATTAAACATTTTGAATGAAAATTGAAGTTAGTTATTTTATTTTTATTTTATTTTAGTAAATTTATATTTAATTATTAATTATTATATTTTAACAATGAAGAAGCTAGATGCTTGACTTGAACTACAAACCCAACTCAATCATGTCCAAGCTTGAACTTGGATATTTTGGATTGGGTTTGGGTCATGCTTGGTTTTGACTTGCTATCTTTAAAATCCTTTCCATGAGCTTGACCTCACCTAACATAATCAGCTAATAAGTTGGGTCTAGTTCTAGGAAGAGTGTGTCTTGGTCTAACTCCACTTGTTTGTATTCTTATGTAGAATGAGATATAGAATGCAGAATGAGATATAGAATTTTAGAAAGTGACTTAATAAACGAATTATTATTTTCTTGTGATTTACTTCGCAAATTGTTGGCCTTGCTTCAATTCTTTGCTTTGAAACATTGAACTGATTTTTGTTTTTCTGTGTTTTTTTTTTAAAATTTTCCATCCTCTTCTTGTGTCTGAGGTATCTCCTAGAGCAGCAATAATTTTGGGTTGACATAAAATCTGGTCCCTAACAGATATGATTCTAAATTATCGTGATAAACTTAGTAAAAAGTTGTTTGTAATATCTTCTACTTTTCCACCGCCATGATAGAACGTTTTGTGAAAGACCTAGTGGAAAAATGCAAGCTAAGCGTCAATGGTCATGAGGGTAGCATAGTACTGTAGCTATGAATTATTGAATTTATAATTTTGGTTGTTGTGGACTGCATCGACTAAGTATTTCCTTAGTAATTTATTGTACCTCTGGCCTCTTGACTTGTGCATAGTGGACAATCTACAAACCATAAATATTTGTATATTTAAATATTTATGATATGCTATAGTCCTTATCATCCTTAATTCAGAACATTTGCACATGGTTTCTTAGGTTTTCTGCAAGCTCTTTTTTAACTCATGCAAATCCTGGCCCTGCTTGCTGGTGCTCCTTACTAGTTCAGCATATATGATTTTGTACATGGTATTCATGGCCAATAAGCCTATCATTGTGTCTTGACTATGCGAATGCCCTAGCTTCTTTTTGTTCATACTGTTGGCTGTACTGACCAACAAGGGATTAACTCTCCATGCACAACCTTCAAGACTGAACATGTCAATAGGCACTGATCACTTTGTTCTATTGATGCAACATCGAAGTTTTATCTAGTTTATTTGTTATTTTTGTTCCTAAATCTACCAATTCTATCGTCACCTCTTAGGTTCTATCTGGTTGCTGAGAATGTGAGAAAGAAGTCTGAGGGGAGAGAAAACAAAGATAAAATAAGGGCATTTTTTTCTCCCTAATGGTTTTAAAATTTTGTTCTCCTAAATGCAGTGTTTTGGGAAAAAATAATGAAAAGAGAAGTGGGTCCAAAAACTTTAACCCTACCTTAGTCACTTTTTTCATAAGTTACTTTCTTGTTCTCTTATCTTAACCAACATGCAAAGATCACTAATTGCTTTCCTTTTCTTTTTTTGCATTAATCTACTTTTCTTTTTATTTTGTTTTCTTGGCAATCAAAAGGAGCCCTGGTGCCTGCTAGGTGTCAACTTCATCATTATCACCCCGCATATGTAGCTTTGGTACATATGGATTTTATCATTAACATTCTCAGGCACATTGATCAGCACACCCTTGGAGTTCATTTCCACTGCATCTCTCATTCGATGTACTAAATATTTTTTATTCTCTCCATACTTGTTTAACTAAATATGATTGGCTATAGAAATTTTTTCAAGTCTATGCTATGACTGAGCAAAGTGTTTCAGAGCGGTTCTCTGTTATATGACCTGATATCTATTCAAAGACGGGAATTTATTATCTTTAATTGTGAAACTAACCCAGAAGTGATTAGTCAATAATAGCCAAGGAACATTTTACCTGTGTTAATGGCTCAGTAGGGCACAAATTCTGATATCTGATTCTAATCCAATTGTTCTGGTGGATTGCATTGGGCTTAAATCTTTTCTCACTCACCTTTCTTTTTGTTCTTCACTTACTGACACTAGAGAATGATAAGTTTTGAGTGTAATTTGTTGTAATTTGTTAAAGAGGGGGAGGGGGTTTCAGTTTATTAGTTACAGTATACTAGCTAAATGCCAATCCCTTTGAATCTGATTATTTTTTAATATCAAGTTCCTTTAGAGATGCCTCCTGCTTTATCAGAAATACAAATAGGCCATATGAGACCGGAATATATCTCATTATGAGTGATTTCTCAATTGTCATGCAATGCGGTTGGTAAGGCCTTGGCCCCATGTAAAGTGCCATCTTGGTCTTGTTAGCAAATGGTCAAAGATCCAAGACAGACCTGGGTTTAATGATCTAAATAATTAATGCTTCCACTTAAAATTATGTGCTCTGGAGCAGTGGTATGGTAAATCAATAAATATGTGCTTTGGAGCAGTGATATGATAAATCAATAAATCATGGCACATGCTGTCACTATTAGATGTCATTGTCCCAATTTTGTCTTCATCATATTATCACTTATTTTGTGCCATGTGTAATGTGCTTTCCAACATTTCCAAATGTGATGTTTCAGCCTTTCAGGTTGCTGTTCTTGGAAAAATATGTTTTTCTAGGTTGCACTATTCATAATTCCTCATCTTGTCATGATGTGGCTTCTTGACATATATATTTGTGGATGATATATTTATGCAGGTAGATCCCTGACCTTTGTGCTTTGAGCTTTCTTAAAATGGCTGATGGTCATGAAACTGATAAGAACATTGAGATCTGGAAGATTAAGAAATTAATCAAGGCATTAGAAGCTGCAAGAGGTAATGGCACTAGCATGATCTCTCTGATCATGCCACCACGTGATCAAATCTCTCGAGTTGGTAAAATGCTGGGTGATGAATATGGAACCGCCTCCAACATTAAAAGCAGAGTTAATCGACAGTCTGTGTTGGGTGCCATTACTTCTGCACAACAACGGTTGAAGCTTTATACAAGCTTCCTCCCAATGGACTAGTTCTGTACACAGGTACTATTGTTACTGAAGATGGCAAAGAAAAGAAGGTCACCATAGATTTTGAGCCATTCAAGCCCATTAATGCATCGCTGTATCTCTGTGACAACAAGTTTCATACTGAGGCATTGAATGAACTTCTGGAATCTGATGACAAGTTTGGTTTTATAGTAATGGATGGAAATGGAACACTCTTTGGCACTTTAAGTGGCAATACTCGTGAAGTGCTTCACAAGTTCACTGTGGATCTTCCAAAGAAGCATGGAAGAGGAGGACAGTCAGCACTGCGATTTGCTCGCCTTCGTATGGAGAAGCGTCATAACTATGTCCGCAAGACTGCTGAACTTGCTACACAATTCTTTATCAATCCTACTACAAGTCAGCCAAATGTTGCTGGATTAATTTTGGCTGGTTCTGCCGATTTCAAAACAGAGTTGAGTCAGTCAGACATGTTTGATGCTCGCCTACAGGCTAAGATTCTCAATGTGGTTGATGTCTCGTATGGAGGTGAGAATGGTTTCAATCAGGCCATTGAATTGTCAGCAGAGATTCTATCAAATGTCAAGTTCATACAGGAGAAGAAGTTAATAGGAAAGTATTTTGAGGAAATAAGCCAGGACACTGGAAAATATGTCTTTGGTGTGGATGATACGATGAAAGCTCTTGAATGGGTGCTGTTGAGATACTGATTGTGTGGGAAAATTTGGAAATTAACAGATATGTGCTAAAGCACGGTGCTACTGGGGAAACTATCATAAAGCATTTGAACAAGGATCAAGAAGCAGAGCAGAGCAACTTTCACGATCCTGCAACATCTGCAGATCTCGAAGTGCAAGATAAGATGTCTCTCTTGGAGTGGTTTGCTAATGAGTACAAGCGTTTCGGTTGCTCCCTTGAGTTTGTTACCAACAAATCTCAAGAGGGCTCTCAGTTTTGCCGGGGCTTTGGTGGCATTGGTGGGATCCTTCGCTATCAATTGGATATAAGAGCTTTTGATGAGCTGTCAGATGGAGAATATTATGAAGATTCTGAATAGCAATCAACCAACCTTGAACTGGATCCGGTCCAGGGGGAGCCTGTGATGGCCCTGCCTGTGACCGGGGATGCTCCTCGGGGCTGCACGTATCTTCAGAAAAAATATGATAGGTTTGTGCGATCTTTCTGTTGCTATTAACTTCAAAACAGTTGCATTTACTTGTTTTGATTCGTTGTTTTGGCATTTGCTCTTTTCTGGTTGATCTTCAATTTGCTAATATTGGCTTGTTTTTTCTTTAACGTTTCTTTATCAGGAGCAAAAGAATGGTTTCACGGTGATCAAGATGGATCATTCAATTGTCTGGCATGATGATATGATGTAGAAGATTGAAAATTTCTCAGCTGGATGATGCTGAGATCTTCATGGTTTGTTAGTGCTTTGTTATGTCCTTATGAAATAATCAGATACTATGACTTTGCTGTTTGGTATTATGCCATGGCAGGCGTGTCTGCCACTGTAGGTGGAAGACTTCCTCAACTCTTTTCATTACAACTGAAACTATTGCAGCTGGTTTGTTATGGACCTATTTTATATGTGCTTGTTTTTGCTGGTTATATTTGTTGTCTTTGGAATCCTCGGCAGGTTATGATATTATCAAAACGTTTATAACTTGGAGGCAACTTATTAACAGAGTTTTGCATGTTAATTGTTATAGCCCAATGTTTAGTAAACATGATTTGCAAATTTGTAGTAAGCCTAATTTTTAGGAGACACGGTTGCCAATTTGTAGGAATGTGCATCTTCTTTCAAGCAGTGGCATGTTGCACACTGGAATGAAAGTGAGCGATGCTGGATGTTATCATTTGCCTTTTTGAGGATCGAATGTTTTTTTTATCTACTTAGATATTCTGTTGACATGCAAAAATGTCGCTGTATGTTTTTAACAGCTGCTATGACCAATGGCGTGCTTCTGTTCGCCGTAAACTTTGTCCTGGTAGGTTTTTTTGATTGTAATCTTTACGCAAACCTAGGAAGGGCATGGAGGAATGGTATACGACTGCTCTATGGAGGTTAATTTGACATTTAGGGCTTTCACCTCCGGAGTGAAAGCATAGGATGGGGTGTAGACTCTTGACCTCTGGTCTGTGAAGTGGAACATTGAATCCATAGTTCTGGTTTGTATTGTGTTCATTAAGGTAGTGTTTGGTAGAAAAAATATTATCCATGGATAAGTGTACGGGATAGAGTTTACCCCTTGGCTATTCCTAGGAATATCTTTTGGCTATCCCATTGATCATATCAAATACAAAAAGATAAATCCATAGGATAACTTTTTTTACTCTTATTTGAAGGGATAATCAGCTATTCCTGCATTTTTTAGGGAATAAATTGAAGGGATATCCTATGGTTAACCATGGATTATCCCTTTGGTTAACTTTACTCCCAGCTATCCTTTGTAGTTATGGCTTTTGGGAATAAGAGGGGATATCCAGATATCCCCTTTTATCCCTTATTTCAAACACTATCTAAATGAATTTCTTGAGCACCAATGCTAGCTGTAATGTGACACAATTTTTTTGTCGTGCAACTTGTGGTTTGCGATCCTGGCAAAAAAGTGAATGCTTAAGTGGTGACGCTGTTGTTGTTAAGTATTTGTTTTTTTTTTTTTTTTTTTTTGGCCCTAAATGACACTGGCAGTATCATCCCGAGGGAGGAAAAGAATGGTTCTGAGGCTATTGGGGATGTCACCCCTATTTCCCAATATCAAGCATGAAAAGTAGTCGCTTGCCCAATGATATCAAGCATGAAAAGTAGTCGCGGATTTTAGAACAGCTTGATTTGGTTTTCTGAAAAATATAAAACATCTAAGATGTTTGAAAGAATTTAAATAATTAAAAGTTATACACAAATACGTTCACCAAGCTACATAACAGGCGCATGCACAAAGAATAAGTAAAAGTGATCTAGATTTTTATGTTTTAATGATCTGGTTGGCTGGTCAGAATCTGATGTTATAATAGCAGGGTTGTTGGTTTCTTTCTTTGCTATCAATCATAAACAAATTGTTATATAGTCTTCATTTTCTATTGGGTGGTGTAATTTCTTCAAGAGACGGTAAGTAAATTCAAAGGGATTGGGTGTTTTCATTATCTTTTTTTTTTTTTTCCACTTTATTTTAGAGACTATCGGGCCAGATCATGGGAAATAGTCCTACAGGCTTAATAGGCCACAGGGCGTCCTGCTACAATGGAATCGTCGGCTCATGCCGTCTATAATAACCTCGTCAATTTCAGCAATTCTCGCTAAATCATTGCCATGTGCATGCACTGATATCAGAATAAAGTGAAGCAGTCGGATGGACGATTAAGTTCGTGAGCACATCCCATCTGTGATTGCAGAGGTTCGTTCATTAAATGTAATCAATGTGTAAAAGAAATTTTGCGAATATCCTTTGATGTAGCGTGATGCCAATGGATGCTTTTCACTGTTGTTTGTTTTACCTCAATGTTACTTTGTTCTCTTTCAAAATCTGCCATCCTGGCTTCAGATCTCATATCCTAATCAGAGCCTATTTGTCATTTTGCACATACTTTATGCTAGCGAATTTTTTTTCCCAATTTTTTGTCTTTTTTTTTTTTTTTTGACTCCAGTTCTCAATAATACTTTTTTTTTCTTGCTGATACAGGTCTAAACTTACTCGATAACAATAGAAAGTTAAACGACTATCAATGTTCTTTGCCCAGAATTCTTTTCTTCTCCCTACCTTTCTTGTCATCACATAAACCACTTTGTTTGGTCCAATACTGAATGACCATGCATTTCACTTCACAAATGTCAATTTCTAAGGTAGTGTTTGATAGAAAAAATATTATTCATGGATAAGTGTATGGGATAGAGTTTGTCCCCTAGCTATCCCTAGGAATATCCCTTGGCTATCTCATTGATCATATCAAATGCAAAAAGGTAAATTCATATGATAACTTTTTTTTTACTCTTATTTGGAGGGATCACCAACTATTCCTGCATTCTCTAGGGAATAAATTGAGGGAATATCCCATGGTTAACCATGGTTAACGATGGATTATCCCTTTGGTTAACTTTATTCCTAGCTATCCCTTATAGTTATGGCTTTTGGGAATAAGAGGAGATATCCCCTGGATATCCCCTCTTATCCCCTATTTCAAACACTACCTAAAAGTTGCTGCAAACGTGGTGACTCAGAGTAGTTGGAGGTTGACGTGATCCTTGGCTCTGGCGATTTCTGCTACTGTTCCTACAGTGATTTAGCGTGATCGGATTTTAAAGCACTCGTGCTGAAGCTTTTGTACCGCTTTGAGATTAGTGCCAGCGGTAGTGCCTCCTCCGATCTCCGGCGAGCATTGCCGGGGACTCTGATAGACTCCCCCGGACGTTAGCAACCTGGGTTTCCTCAACTCCAGTTGCTGTGGATTCTTTCAATTGCTGTGGATTCTTGAGTAAGGGTGTAGCCTGGGTTCTCTAGCTTCTCTAAGATCCGTTCCCTTCCTTTGTTCTTATCCTTCATACCTTCGGTGGCAGGGGACTTCATCTTCTCAGATGATTCGACCAAGATGAGGAAACGGGGGGTTTTGCCAGGGCTTATGTCCGAGTAGACTTAGGCAATCCCCTCCAATCCGGGGTGAGGATTCGTGGGATCAGAGAGCCATTTTGGCAGCAATTCTCTTATGAGCACATTGAAGGCATATGTGCCCACTGTGGCTCCATTCACTTCACCGGCTCTTGTGATCTGTCAGTGAACCAAGCGTCGTCCCCCCAGATTTGGCCCTGGATGGCCGCTCTCCGGCGACGAAAACCCCTCTAGGAACAGTGTCAGCCTCTCAGGAAGGAGGCACCGATTGATACGGTGCCTTCCTCTGCTTCTAAGGATGGCTAGCAGATTCTTAAGAAGTTTGCTCGGCGTCAGCCCGGCCGTTCTCCTGTGTCGTCGGAGGTGATGCTGGATCAGGGAGTAGGGAGGGGAGGTCGGTCCTCTTCCTTCTCGGATGTTCAGCCGGTTCTGGGCTCCTTTGAGCAAGCTCAAGCAGCGTGCCGGGTATTTGATGGCATGCCGATTAACCCACTGAAACCTGGTTCCCTGAAGCCTCTTGGTGGAATCTAGACTGATATCCTGAAACTTGATTCCCAGCTGTCTGAAGGTGGAAATCCTTTTTTGGAGTTGGGTTTTGGTAACGGGTCTGGGTGCCCGAAGACCCGTAAGGGATCCAATCCGGGCCCTTCTAAGAGGGCTCGCCTTGTGGAGCTTGCGTCACATAGAGTGGTCTCCAAATCCTCAAAAGGAAATGGTAAGGTCCCTCTCGCAGTTAAAGGAAGTACACGTACTTCATTTACCTTCTTGGCTGCCGTCGACTCTGCTCGAGGGCTTGATGCCTTGTCTGGTTCGGGGACTAAGAAGTCTCGTTGTAATGAAGGGCCTAACCTTGGGATTGTTTCAGAGTCCACTCAATCGAATCAGTTGGAAGGCTGTACCCATGAGGTTGCGGTTCTTAAGCTTAAGCAGGCAATTCAGCTGGATGATCCAATCATTGTGATGGGCCCAGCTATGTCTGCTGATGAGTGTGTTAAGGGATCTGGGCAGGGATTCCCTTCTGATAGCTTTCCATCTGTTGAGGTGTTGTCAGGGGTCAGATCGGGGTTCTCCCCAATCAAGCCTCAGAATGAAGATTCTTATCTGGAATGTGAGAGGAGCTCTGAAACCAACGTTTCGCTCCTCTTTTGGGAGGCTTATGCAGCTTCACAGTTTTGACATTTGTATTCTGTTGGAGACTCGGCTGTCAGGGGCTAGTCTGGCCCGCTTCCGCAGACAGATTTTAAGATCTTGGATGTCGGATGCTATTGAGTCTGTCGGACTCTCGGGTGGGATTTTGGCTCTATGGAGGCACGACAATATTAGAGTGGATGATTTTCATCGTTGTGGTTAGCAGGTTGCTCTGGTCACCTACGAGGGAGGCTCTATCCCTTGGCTCCTCTCGGGCGTTTATGCCAGTGCTGACTATCGGGAGCGTCGAGTACTCTGGAATGAGCTTCAGTCTCTCCTTGCCCAGGGGTTTCCCTCCCTTATTGCAGGTGATTTTAACTGTATCGTAGGGGCTTCCGAGAAGAAAGGGGGTCGGCTAACTGCTGATTCTGCGGGTCGCACTGAATTTAGTCCTTTATTTCTTCTACTGGCCTTTTGGACTTGGGTTTTCAGGGGTCCCTGTTCACTTGGTGTAATAACCGGCACGGATCAGCTAGAGTTTGGGAAAGATTGGACAGGGCCCTGGCAACTTCTAATTGGCTCCGGCTCTACTCTTCTGCCTCTGTCACTCACTTGCCCAGAATTGCATCTGATCACTGTTCGGTTCTTATCTCTACTGATGTCTCTGTTCAGCAGAGCCGGCCATTCAGATTTGAGAAGTTCTAGACTTCCTATTCTACTGCTCGGACTATTATTTCTCAGGTCTGGAGGTTACCAGTCAGAGGAAATGTCATTTATAGCTTATCTAGACATATAGTTCTTGTTAGACGCAGGCTTTCTAGATGGAATAGATTGAAGGTGGGGGACATTGTGAGGCAAGTTAAATTGGTTGAATCTAACATCACTTCTCTTCAGGCGAAAGAGGATCAGGAGGGCTTTCTTTCTGCTTCTGATCTTTCGTCCCTCTAATCCAGTTTGGCGCTTCACCACTCCCTCCTGATGCAGCAGGAGACTTATTGGAGACAAAGGTCCCAGATCCAATGGATTCAAGAAGGGGACTGTAATACTAGATTTTTTTACTAGGCCACTCTTAAACGCCGAGTGGGTAACCGTATAAGGTGTTTAGCTGATGAGGAGGCTCAGATCCAGGAGGATGTCCAGGTTATCAGAGATCAACTCTTTCACTTCTTCCAGTCTAGATGGATTGAGCATGTGGGTGATGGATTCCCTGTCTGCCCTGTTTTGACCCTAATAGAGTTACAGCTGCAGAGAATGACATTATTACCAGGGCTATTACTGCTGAGGATGTTCGATGGGCTGTTTGGGATCTTGGGACTGATAAGGCCCCTGGGCCCGATGGTTTTCCTCTATTTTTCTTCCATCACTATTGGGGTATTTTGGGTCAGGCAGTTGTGCAGGCGGTCCAGCTTGTCTTTCACTTGAAAGCTATGCCTTCTACTGGAATCGTACTTTTGTAACCCTGGTGCCTAAATGGTCGGATGCCTCCATTCCTCAGCATTATCGGCCTATCAGTTTATGCACTACCTTATATAAGGTATGCGCTCATCTCTTGGTCTCCCGGCTATGATGGTTATCCCTCACCTCATTTCTTAGGAGCAGGGGGCTTTCCTCCATGGGCGTAGTATCACCGATAATGCCCTGTTAGTTCAGGAATTCATGCATGACCTTCAGAGAGCCTCAGCTCGTCAGTGTCTTATGGCTGTTAAGCTGGATATGGAGGGAGCTTACGACAGATTGAGCTGGGATTTCTTGAACCAGTCTCTTCATGAGTTTGGGTTTGCGGAGCTATTCATTGACTGGATCATGGCCTGTATTCACCGACCATCCTTCTCTCTCCTAATTAATGGAGGTCGGACTGATTACTTTGACTTCGAGGTCGGGTTGAGACAAGGGTGTCCTCTTTCCCCATTACTGTTTGTTCTCTCGGCGGATGCTTTATCTCGGGCTCTTCATCAGGCTCAGCAGGATTCAGGTCTTCTCCCCTACAGTGCTGGCCCCCAGGGACCCTCGATATCTCACCTTCTGTTTGCAGACGATTGCATATTTCTGGGTAGGGCTATGATTCACAATGCTACCATTTTTGCCACTATTTTTTAGTCTTACTGCCGGGCCTCTGGATAGATAGTTAATCTAAGCAAATCCTCGATTTGCTTTACTCCGAGGTTGTCTACCTCAGTTAGGGGGCCTATTATGCAGATCATGGACATCTTTGATCAGGTTGACTCGCTATCCTACCTGGGGATTCCTATAACTAGGAGACAGCCTAGGATCTCGGGTGGCAGGTTACCGGGCTATCTATGATGGCGAGGATTACTCTGTTACGATTGGTGCTCTCTGCTCTTCCTCTCTATCTTCTATCCAATGCTGCGGTCCCGTTGACTTGTTTGAGGAGGATTGAGAGATATTTCAGGGACTTCCTTTGGGCTTCGATGCAGGATAGGCATGGTGTTCACTTACTGGCTTGGGACACTGTTTGCTTGCCTATCACTGAGGGTAGGCTTGGGATCCAGTCTCTCACTGTAAGGAGGGAGGTGCTGATTGCTAGGCAAGCTACTCGATTCCTGCTTGATCCGAATTGTATGTGGAGCTCATTCATGCGGGGTAAGTACGGAGTATGGGATTTATCCTATGATCCACTACCTTCACGGGGGCACTCTTTCTTTTGGAAAGAGGTCTGCCAGCATGCCTCGGCCATCCTGAACAGTATCTCATGGATGATTGGTGATGGAGCCTCTGTCGATGTTGTTTGGGATACGTGGATTGCTGACCTCCCCCTGTCTCGATGGCCTACTTTTGTCAGCAATGTCATTCCTAGCGGGATGAGAGTTATTGATCTTATTGTGCAGGAGCATGCTACCTGGGTTACCCCATTACTGTCCAGATTCTTTGGGAAAGAGCTTTATTATCGTATTCTCTCTATTCCTCTTGTCTCTGGTCATACCCTCGATACCAGGGTTTGGAGGCTATCCTGCTTGGCCCATGCTCCTATCAGGGATCTTCTCAGGATTTACAGATCTCAGCTCCAGCAGTCGTTGGATATAGTTTGGATCTAGCATCTTCCTATTCATCCTAGGGTCCGTCTATTTATTTGGAAGCTTGCCCGGAATTGTCTTCCTACCTGCTCAGTGCTCTTAGGACAGAGATTGGGAATCCAATCTACATGCCCGCTATGTGGTAGCGAGGACGAGACAATTGATCATGCTATATTCTCCTGTTCCAGAGCTAGACAGATCTGGCAGAGTTCTGGTGACCAACCGTGGGATGACAGTGCTGCTTCTCAGTGTATATCCTTTCTGGGCTTGATTAGGCAGGATATGGGGAGAGGTATCATTCAGAGAGGTACGACGAGGGCCTATATTGCTTATCAAGTCTGGTTATCCCAGAATCGGCTTGTGTTTACTGATGAGTCTGCCCCTCCTCATAGGGTTGTCAGGACAGCTTCCTCTTTATCAGCTGAGTACACTCTCCATCGTGCTGTTCTTGATTCTGATAGCCATGGCCTCTGGAACTCTCATGCTGCCTTGGTAGCGCACCGACGTATCTCTAGGGTCTGTCAAAATCAATTTTGATGGAAGTGTTAGCGGGAGACCCGCAGGCTCAGCTTTCGTGATTCAAGGGTCGGATGGTGAGATGTTGGCTGCTGGTGGATTCGGCCTTCTTGATTCCTCAGTGACACTAGCTGAGTTGTATGCCGCTTGGGCTGGTATATCCTGTGCTATTCGCTGCCTGGATGCCCGAAGCCTTATTATTGAGGGGGACGCTATGACTATGATCCGTTGGCTCCGTCAGGACCATAGCGATCATCTGCCCACCAACCCCTTGATGTACGACATTCATTCTCTTCTTCAGGGTGCTTTCTGTGTTCAAATTCGGCACATCTATAGGGAAGCCAATTTAACGGCGGACTGGATCGCCGTAAGGGTTACCCATCACTCAGGCTTTTGGAGCTGGAAAGTGGAAAATCCTTATCCTCTTGTTTTAACCTAAATTTTGTACTCTGATATATTGGGTTTGACTCCCCCTAGAATGGCGTGATCATCCGTTTGTAACAAAACAAAAAAATGTTACTGCAAATGTGACCAACAACACCATCATGTTTCTTTTTTTTAAAAAAAAAAATTATGAGCATTCTATTTTTTGTTGAACCACTATAACGACCCGGGCCCACGGGCCCGTTTCGTTACAAGAAAGCAAGACGGACAAGGTCCACACCAACTTGGGCCACCACAGCCCAAAAAGGATCCAATTGGTGCCTTGTCCTTCTTGCTTAACCGGTTATAAACCACTCAACCAATTCCAAATTTCCAATATGGGACTATTAGGAGGGGCATCACAATCTACCCCCCTTACATATGCGACGCCCTCGTCGCCAGGGGCAATTGATCACAACCACCAGGCAGGCAGGATTCTAGAGGTGACCCCCACAGGTTCAAGAGGTGGCTCCCATCCCCCATGGATGTAGCACTTTTCCCTGTGTGGCACTTAGCTCCTGCACTTCCGACTGGTGCATGGCTCTGATACCATATTGTAACGACCCGGGCCCACGGGCCCGTTTCGTTACAAGAAAGCAAGACGGACAAGGTCCACACCAACTTGGGCCACCACAGCCCAAAAAGGATCCAATTGGTGTCTTGTCCTTCTTGCTTAACCGGTTATAAACCACTCAATCAATTCCAAATTTTCCAATGTGAAACTATTAGGAGGGGCATCACAACCACCGAGCAGTGAATATTATGAAAACGGAAGGATAGTCAAAAGAGAGTTGCTGTCTTGTTCTTATTTCTACTAGGAGGTCTAGATTTGACTACTCTCGAGTAATTCTTTGGGGCGCTGCACTGCATAAAAGAATGCATTCTCTTGTAACCAGATTTCTTGGTCAACAGTACTTGTAGTTGTGTTGACAAACCGCAAGGTTGCTTGAGATTTATGGTAGCTCAATTTGACATTGGATGCCCTTTTCCATATCATCAATTTTATAAGTTAACTAGAGACATCATCATTTAAAAGCAATACCATTCAAGAACGAGGAAATCACTCTCTTAAGAAGGAGATATACGATCTTGAAATAATTTGTAACAATTCTCGACCAAAAGGTCGAGGTTGGTTGTGCAATGCTATCCAATATTGAATGGGGGTTTTCACATAAAGTTTTCAAGTTAAAACAGCATTGTGGAGGGCTTATTTCACTTTGTTTCTCCTGCGTTCATCTTTTTTTGAGAAAATATTTTTTTGGCATATTTCCAAACATCAAATTTTCAAAGCCTTTGTGCTCACTCTTAGATCTATTTGTTGGTGTATTATTTAAAACAAGCTTGTCCGGTTGGAGACTTTGTGAATAGACCAGTCTATGAAATATAATTTCAAGCCAAAACACATGGCTTGGCATACCATATTCACCATGCTGGCTTCTTCCTTGAATGACCCACATTAAAAATATGATATGTTAGCCTCCACCAGCCATTTTTTTTTTTTAACACTGGAAATTAGCAAGAAAATTTTCCTCTTGATCCTGTTGTTCCCTGTTCCAGTGAAAAGACTGCCCATGAGAGAGCACTATGCAAAATTAGTCACTTGGCCACCAATATGACTTGTTTTTCTTTCATTTGGGATTCATCAAATTATATCGTAGCATAGCTCCATCAGCTATAGGTTAAGAGTCCAACGGCACATAACAGACCATAAACCTTGATGACAGCCAGATCTTTAATAGTAAATATACTTCCTAGAGGGCTGTCAGCAGTGAGTGTGTGCCCATATCTCTCCATAACAAGAGTTAAAACCAAATCCAACTCCTCAAAAGAATTCAACCACCTTATCTTCCACACAATCATGGTAGGTCCCATCTCCCATCCTTTTCGGTACATGAACAGCCCATGAATTCATCCCCATGCTGTGACCTGTTTGTGTTTTGAATGACACTTCTCATGAAAACACAGTGATCTGCCGTGATCCACTGATCCTCTACCATGCCACATTACAAACGCTTTACAGCAGAGCCATTGGCTCTGTTTCAATCTCTCCCTTCCCACGGCTACAACCAGAGCTCTTCCATTTATGGCCGTTGGGAAGGTGGCAACATCTCAAGCCTTTAATGCCCCTTACCCAACTCCAAACTCTTTACTCTTTTAGAGCTTTCCTTCATCTCCCCCACAAAAGCCCATACCTTTCCTCTCCCTCTCCTCTCTCCCCCACTGTTGCCATCCTTCCCCGGTTCCCATTGACAATAGAACTTGAAGGAGCCCAAACCGCCCACCTGTTGCTCAACTGCAATGCCGGCTCCTTGTCTTGTTGCTATGGGCTTTCGGTGAAGGGATTGGAGAAGGCCAAGTGGGCAGTGCCGGCTTTGGAGTCTCCAACACGAAAGCCAGGTGTTTTAATGTTGGTAGGGTAGATGACCAAAACTCCAACGGCAACTCCAAGGGTATTCTTTTGAGGTTACTTGCGGGCTTTGTCTTTTGATTTTGGTTAGCGTTTGAAGGTAGTTAGGAGAGTCGAGCCATCGGAGAAAGATCGGATTTTTGGCGAGGAATTTTATGGTACTGTTGGAAAAAAGACAGGTTTGTGAGTCTTTGTGAGAGTTTTGGGGCCATTAATGTTATAGATAGTGAAAGCACAAGAAATTCTGATGTCCAAGAATTAGAGAAGTAGGGTTTACTGAAGGCTGTTAGAATTAGAGAAACTTCAGCATTGGTATTGGAGATTTTTTTTTTTTTTTAAAAAAAATTTCTGTGCTGCGATCTAAAGAGTTTGATTACTGAAGGAAGTTTGTGGTGCTTGAAAGAAGATGGAACGCAGTGCGGAAAGGGATCATGGTTCTGTTCGCTCTAATGGATCTATGCACCACCACTCCAATGGAGCCGAAGAAAGGCTTGATGAGCTCCGTCGCCTTCTCGGCAAGTCCGATGCCGATTTGTTAAAGATTGTCGGTATAGGGGCCGGTGCTTGGGGCAGTGCGTTTGCCGCCCTCTTGCAGGATGCTTACGGCCATTTTCGCGAGAAAGTCCAGATTAGGGTATGGAGACGAGCTGGGAGATCAGTTGACAGGTCCACTGCAGAGCATCTGTTTGAGGTGATCAATTCCAGGGAGGATGTCTTGAGGCGTTTGATACGGCGGTGTGCATACTTGAAATACGTCGAAGCGAGGCTCGGGGATCGCACACTGTATGCAGATGAGATCTTGAGGGATGGCTTGTGCTTGAACATGATCGACACACCGCTCTGCCCTCTGAAGGTTGTGACCAATTTGCAGGAGGCGGTGTGGGATGCTGATATTGTGGTGAATGGTCTGCCTTCCACGGAGACCCGCGAAGTGTTCGAGGAAATTAGTAGATACTGGAAGGAGAGAATTACTGTTCCAATTATAATCTCTCTGGCGAAGGGCATCGAGGCAGCTTTAGATCCAGTCCCACGAATAGTGACACCCACACAGATGATTAGATGTGCAAGTATGTTTCCTTTCCCCTTTATACTGTTTTATGATTGTCATGCAAGGGGTTTTAGATTTTGGCTTCATTCATCACTCGTTGAATCCCTGATTGATGGGACGTGTGCAAGTTTTTACTGCCAAGAATTAGCTGGAAAAAGCTATGGAACTAGGCAAACATAGTTCTTCTTTATGGCTGTCCTTTGACACAAACATATGTTTGATTGAACAGAATGTACTGCCAAAATTATTGATATTCTAGGTTGCACATAGGTACAAATATTTGAAAGAACACCATTCTTTTTTTCAGAAAACAGGAACGAAGTCATCTCAAAACAAAAAATAGATATACCTATGAAACTTGACTTCAAAATTGTTCACGTATTCTTTGTTTTGTATAATTCCAATGCAATATGATATCCATGTATCTTTGCTTTTACTCTTATTTCTTTTCTGAACCAAACATTGCTGTTGCCACCCCTGCTTTAACATATTGTATTGTTGAATAAATTATAATTTTCGATTATGATTTCTTACTTGTTACCCGTGCTGTGACTGAAAGAAATAGATGAGATCATTTGTTTTATTTTTTTTGAAAACGTAGTCGACCTTTACATCACCATTCCTGATCGATGGCCATCTTGTTTTTGTAATTTATACCGGTTGTGTTTTTTTTTTTCATGTAATATCCATCCCTAATTTTCTTTAAATAAATAAGTAGCTCTTTAAACACCATTTGTTTATTCTTTTTTGACATTCTCTCCTTTAGAAAAATACGGTTTCCTATCTTGTAAATTTTGAGATATTATCTCCATTTGTCAGTCTGTTTTTTACCCCCTGTCTCTTCTAAGTTTGAATATATGTCTGGCAGCTGGAGTTTCAATTGAGAACATTCTTTATCTTGGGGGCCCAAACATCGCTTCAGAGATTTATAATAAGGAATATGCAAATGCTCGAATATGTGGATCTGATAAATGGAGGAAACCTCTTGCTAAGTTTTTGAGGCAGCCACATTTCATTGTCTGGGATAATGGTGATCTTGTCACTCATGAAGTTATGGGTGGCCTGAAAAATGTATATGCTATTGGCGCTGGTAAGTTTAATATTTTGTTTGTATTTCATCTTATGAAAACAATAAACAACTGTATTATTCATAGCTTTATAGTTCTCCTGTGCAAAAATATAGCCTTTTTCTTCCCCTTTTCCACATCAAATTATGTCTTGGCATTGCATAACACAGACAAAATAAGGATATATGAACCCCTAAAGTGATTATTATCTTCTTATGGTGTTAGAGGTCGGGTAAGGCTTGCTGCATAAGGCTATGCTTCTTTTCCTATTTTGTGAAGTTCTGACCTTTGAGAAGTGATTGTAATTGGGTTTTAAGAGTTTTCTTTTCTTTTCTCTTCTTTCCAGATGATGCCTTGGATATTGCATGATGCAAAATGAAAATTAGAACTGATGAATATGCATGGTAGTCATATTTCTCTTCAGTTATTTCTTACCTTTTCACATTATCCAATTACAAAAAAAATACATAGTCAAACAATTTTGAGTGATCATTATGGTTTATAGTATAGTACTAGCCAAGATGTACGCAACAATGGTCCAGATTGCCCTTCTCTGGCAATCAATCATCTTAAAGTATAAGACACTTCTTTGGAACCAACTATAAGAAACCATCATATATTGCAGAACCCTCTTGCTTACCATCTAATTGATTACTTAACTTTAAAAATTTTACCTTTTTCTTGGCTAAGCACTTGTTTCTCTATATGCACTTCCCTCTAATGCATAGAATTCTCAAAGAAACTGACCACCCAACATGCTGTCAATTAAATGGAGGACACATAATACATCCTTCCATTTTGCTCCATTAATTCAGTGATTTATATACTTAAGATTTTTATATTTGTTGCAAACAATGTTTTGCGTGTACTCATCTGGCTTTTCTCATTCCGTCGGTGTTTGGATCAAGGAATCTTGCTGTGCTACTCTGTATTGTATGGCACATGCTGTTGGCAAAATACAGGCATAGAGAAGGGGCACACACCCAAATATCAGCACATATTATCTATGCTGGCCTCTATTGGTCCTTGCTGATTTCAATTTTCGATCATATAATATCGAGAATTTTGAGTCTTATAATATGAGAATAATGGGATTAAGTTTTTGTTGTTGTTGTATAATATTGAGAATTTCATTAACAATGTAGACAACCACATGCAATTCTATATCATAAAGGACTTATCAAAAGCGTATATTTATTGAAGAAGAATTATTACATTATGTATGATTAAAAGAAGTATAACTATATTAATTTAAAAAAAATGGTATGAAAGATCAATAAAAAGAAAGAATTACTAAAGATATAAGGGGTTTTTAATGGGTAGAATTACAGTTCTTTGTTCAAATTAGCACGGCATTTTAATTAGCTTGGCAACCTGATGACTGATATTTTATTTGACTTGGTAATATGGCCCAACCTTTCTAATACTGAGGCAGTTGGGAGGATTTAGAGGGTCGAATCTTCTGGTCAATGTCTATGTTATATGATGTTTTTCCTGCATTATAAAATGAAAAAAGGCTAAAAATACAAAGTGATGTTCTTAGTATAATGGAAAAAGGTAACAGAAGTATTTCATCAAAAGAATTCTTTCCTAAATCATTCAGAAGCTGAGTAACTGTAAGAGAATAAAATTATGCAACATTCATGAAAAACTGATGGAAATCGAACATATAAAAGAAGAAAGCTTAAAAGAGAGCATGATGAAAATTGCCAGCATGATTAGAAAATTTCCAGCATTATAGTGCACTGGGGTTTCCCTCCTTGTCAAGGGAAAAAAAAAAAAAGTACAGTGAAAAACTCAATACTGCATTAGCAAGCAACACGAAAATGAGATTTGACATTACTTCCAATTACTAAGTCTACTCGTTTTCACTGTCTCAACTGAAAATTTCTTGCAAATTTATGGAACTAAACCTGTTGTTGGATCATAAATGGTAAAGAATATAAAGTCTGATAAATCAATCCTATTCTCATATCAGTGTTGTCGAAGGTACCTTGTCTAAACCAGCCCCTCCTTTTTCTCTGCTGCCAGTGCTCCTACTCATTTTCTTCTTCCTTTCTTCTCTTCTTCTCTCTCTCTCTTCTTCCTCTTTGCTGCTGGTGGTGCCTTTTCTCTGCCACCTTCTCTGCTGACCTGCTGCCAGTGCTACTGCCACTGCTGGTGCTTCTGCTGCTTCTTCTCCTTCTCTGCTACCCTGCAGCCACTGCTGGTGCCAGTCCTCCTCTTTCTCTTCTTCCTTTGCTGCTGGTGCTCCTGCTTCTCTCCTCCTCCTCCTTCTTTCTTTTCTCTTCTTTGCTACTTCCAAAACAGGGGAGTCAATCCTTTTTTCCTTCTTTGCTGCTGCCAAATAGGGGACTGATTCAGTCCTTTTCTTCTATTTGTATTTATGATTATAAATTGATAAATCATTGTGAAATGTGTTTAGATGAATTATCCATTAGTACTTTCATGTATATTGATATTTTTGTGCCTCACTTCATCTAGGTGCATGCCTTATGTTTTGCCTTGCTCCTGGGCTCCAAAAGACCTTGGTGCCTTGTGAATCTTGAGCCTTTGACAATTTTGTCTCATAATCTCCATTTTATCTGCACTAACTCTCACCATCTGGTTCTTGGTAGGAAAAAAGAAACAGAAGTTAAGTTAATGGTGAGGAGATGTTTCATATTTGACTTAGAATGACGGAGATAACATGGATATATGGGCATATAGAAGCCTGCATCTATGGTGGTACTCAGAAAGATTGCCAATATATGGTGATTCCACTGCAATGTGTGAAAACTCCATGTAGATTCATGAATTCATATAGGTCAAATATTTTGTCTGGAATGAGAATTGAGCAGCAATTATGTTATTGTTGTCCATGAGATTATGATAAATTGTCCGTGCCTCATAAGTTCAAATTCGTTCCACAGATATAAAAGTGTTCAAAAGGATCACTTGCTTATACAGCCAGATTGGATAATTTTTGTGGCAAGTAATATTTAAATTGTTTTTAATTTATGGATTTAAGTTGTTATAGAGTCAAAATGGGATTACAAAGACTGATGGTGCAGTACCACCAACATTTGAAGGCACTGATAAGTATAAAATTTCTCATTCCTCTCTCTAATGTTAACAATGTGGAGCCAGAACACCCTGAGTCATTAATAACTGGCCAAGGTTAGGATTGAGGCCATACCATTTGGATATGTTTGACAATGCAGGTTCACTGTTTGAATGATTATTCGTTTATGAAAATATCACTGATTGCCAAGATGGAGTAGAAGGTCACAAAGAATGCGGAGAGCCTGAAGGAATTAACCTGTGCAACATGACCATACTTATTTATGATAAGGATAGGTTGATGACCTAGATAAGATGTTATATGAAATAACATTAGTTTAGGCTTCCATGATGTCCACCAAAGAGAACTATTTTCTATTCTGTTACGTGTTATTCTTTTGTATAATCCTTTAAATTTGATTTAAGAGAAATTCAGTGAGTCATTTGTCTGGTATGGGTTTATTGATAAATTTACTGCTATATTCTTATCTTAGTGTTCGGATTCCTCTGATCTATGGACTCTAACTATATAATTTTACTCTATCAAAAATGTACTTGTAAAACATTTGTGTTTCTTTCAGTGCTAGTTCAATATTTCTCTCCCTTTTTTGGTGAACCAGCTTGATTCCAGTGATCAGTACACGTGTGAAAAATCTTGTGAATTTTCCTCCATTATTATATAGTTTTCATGTACAAGTTTATTGTGTTAAAAATGTTTTTAACTGCATGCTGTTTTGGTTATCATTATGGTTAATGCTCAAAAGTCGTTGTTTCAGCACTATTTCACTTGCTTTCTCATGACATCTTAATTAACCTACCCTATTGAGAACACATATTCTAAACACTTCCTGGAATTACACTTATAAGAATCTGTTTTTGTTTCTTCAGGGATGGTAGCAGCTCTGACAAATGAGAGTGCAACAAGCAAATCAGTATACTTCGCGCACTGCATTTCTGAGATGATATTTATTACTCATCTATTGGCAGAACAGCCAGAGAAACTTGCTGGTCCATTGCTAGCTGACACCTATGTAACCCTTTTAAAAGGTCGCAATGCATGGTATGGCCAAATGCTCGCAAAAGGGGAACTTAGTCCTGATATGGGTGATAGCATCAAGGGGAAAGGGATGATTCAGGTTGGACTCTTGATCCTAGTGCCTTGGTATTCTCATAAGCGGCAGAGATATTTGCACTCAATCACAACTAGAGTTCCAAGTTGTGATTTTTGGCCCACCCAAACTGCTGCTCCATCAATGGACACATTTTACTTGTTTCAGTCAATTAGAACTCAGTTTTCTTATGTGATAAACTTGCATTATCGTCTTTCACTCAGGGTGTCTCTGCAGTTGATGCATTTTATGAGCTTCTCAGCCAACGAAGCTTAAATGTGTTGCATCCTGAAGAAAACAAGCCTGTCGCTCCAGTTGAGCTGTGCCCCATCCTCAGAACACTATACAGAATTCTAATAAAAAGGTCAGGTTCCATTTTTCTCCCTGATTCTCTTTCCAAGCTCTTGTAGTTGAGAGGATTTGCAAGCTTGATTACATCAGTGTTAACTTCATGGGATTTGTCTTTAGCTTTTATAACTAAAAATGAAGGGAAGTGTTTTTATCTTTCAACATGAGACACCAGTATGATGTAAATTTTGATTGGCTAATTGTCATGTGGGTCTATGCTACTCTTTATCCCCTCATTAGCTTGTAATGAGAAGATCTGCACTGCTGCTTTTTGCACCAAGAATTCATACACCTTAAAAATGATTGAATAAGATGACTTTCTATTGCCATTAGGATCTGAGTGACCTGGTTTCTTCTTTGAGTTGGCCATTGCTCGCTTGACTTATATGACTGATTTGGGATCTGCAGGGAAGTTTCTACTCTGGCCATTCTTCAAGCATTAAGAGATGAAACCATGAACGATCCCCGTGAGCGGATTGAGATTGCACAAAGCCATGCCTTCTACAGACCATCTCTTCTTGGCCAACCTTGATGACATCAGTTAATAAGTATCAGGGAAATAAAAAGATGGAGAACTAGTCCTCCTTGTTATATTGTTGATATTAGTTTAATAGATGATGAGCTTTTTAGAGCTGGTAGCTCATATTTTATTTGGTTAATAAGGAAATTTTCACTTGTTGCTCTGAACTATATTTAAGCAACCTTGATTTAGTTTTTATTTGTTATCTGAACAAGAAGCCATCCAATGGAATCTCAAGGCAATGCCAAAATCCTACACTGTTTTTGCACAAATATGGTAAGCTACTGCTGTTTGCAGGAGGAGAGAGTTTCTTCATTTGTTTCCAACTAAACGTATAATTTCTTGTCTGAAAATAGTTTCAGGTCATTCGATTCCATCTCCTGATAAGAATTACAAGTTTTAGCACTTTGTTGCTTTGGTTCCACTTAAGACCATTTTCTCAACAGACTGGTGCTATCAAAAAATTATTTTTATATAACCCAAGCTATAAAATATCTTTATGTATAATTTTCCACTTTGCTGCATTGGTTCCTGTTGATATGAATCACCAGTCTTGTTTTTTTTTTTTTTGTTATGAGATCTCTTACTGAAGGAAGAGAGAGCCCCCTTCAAGCACCCTCCCCTCTTCCTCTTATCCCCTCTCAAGCTTCTTTTTTTTTTTTCTTTCTTAGGTCAGAAGGTCCACGTATAAGATAAACGTTCGCTCTAGCCCAGCGCCTGCTACATGGTCATTCATCGGTAATTAATAATAAAGGTATTAAGAAACTTGCTCATGAAGATAAGGATCTTCATGATGACTTGGTTATCCCAAGGAATGTCAGGGTTAGTGGGAGTGTCAGAGTCAGAGAAAAGGTATCTGGCCCTAAAACAGGAGCTCAGTATCTCCTTTTTCTAGATGAATGGTGATGTTCCAGTGTTTGTCTTATTCGGACCATTTAAAGCGTCATGATGCTTAATGATTCTCGATTTCTGTTCCGGACACGACAGCTCATCTTGTTTAGTGCTTCTGATACGAGAATGATTCCAAGATTAGGGGCCGCCCAGGACTTGGGGGGGGGGCCGCTTAGGACTAGGGGCCGTCCAGACCCTGGGGGCCGCCTAGGACCAGGAGGTCGCTCAGGACCTGGGGGCCGTCTAGGACTAGGGGCCGCCCAGACTCTGGGGGCCGCCTAGGACCAGGGGCCGCCCAGGACTAGGGGCCGCCCAGACCCTGGGGGCCGCCCAGGACAGGAGGCCGCCCAGGACCTGGGGGCCGCCTAGGACCAGGGGCCACCCAGACTCTGGGGGCCGCTAGGACCAGGAGGCCGCCCAGGACCTGGGGGCCGCCTAGGACTAGGGGCCGCTCAGACCCTGGGGGCCGTCTGGGGCCAGGAGGCCGTCCAGGACCTGGGGGCCGCCTAAGGCAAGGGCCGCCTAGGACTTGGGGGCCGTCTAGGACTAGGGGCCGCCCAGACTCTGGGGGCCGCCTAGGACCAAGAGGCCGCTCAGGACCTGGGGGCCGCCTAGGACTAGGGGCCGCCAGGACCAGGAGGCCGCCCAGGACCTGGGGGCCATCTAGGACTAGGGGCCGCCCAAACTCTGGGGGCCGCCTAGGACCAGGAGCCGCTCAGGACCTGGGGGCCGCCTAGGACTAGGGGCCGCCCAGACCCTGGGGGCCGCCCAGGACTAGGGGCTGCCCAGACCCTGGGGGCCGCCTAGGACCAGGAGGCCGCCCAGGACCTGGGGGCCGTCTAGGACTAGGGTCTTAATTTTTTGTTTTCCAACCACATCATTTACTAACCATTTTATTTACCAACCATATCATATGCCCCTCGCCATGTCCCTTGCATTCATGTGCGTTGTACACGCGCAAGGGAGAAGGGCGAAAAATTTGAATTTCAAATTCTAGCACACGATAAGTGTCGTTTCGAGAAAAGGAAGAAAGAGGGGAGGCGCATGTCTCTAGGAAGATAGTGTCTTTTTGCTTTGTCCGATCCCACTGGGGGATTGCCATGTGGCTTTGCGGCGCTCGAGGCGTTGCATCCGAAATATACAAAAAGGGGGGCCGTCCCCTCCATCCCTTAGTCTTTTATTTTGTATATCCTTCTGCGATTTTACTTCTCAAGTCCAGGTTAGTCGACTTCTTCTCCTTTTTCTTTTTCCATGGATCCCTCCCAAGATAGGAAGGTAAAGGCCCTTTGATCGAGCCCTCCCGTGAGGAGATTCTTCAAGCGCGTCGCCAGGCCCTCGGAGGGGTGGCCATCCGTGGGGATCAACCTGTCGCTCGGCCTGCGCAGCCTGTGTCTAGGTTGTTACCCCAGTCTCTAGGGCTTCCTCTTCATCTACCAGCCGTGAGGTAGGGCTCCCTGCGATTGCTTCTAAATCGGCTAAATCGGCCAGCCCGGCGGATGTCGCCTCAGTTACAACTTCCCAAGATCTTAGGAACCTTAGGGCTCAGTTTGGGATCCCTAGCAATATTCGGCTTTTCGTTCCCCTCTCCGAGGATAGGGTCACCCTAGTGCAACCAGGAAAGGTTGCATTGTATGAAGAGTTTTTTAAGGGCGGTCTACGATTACCCCTACATCCTTTCTTTGTGAACTTGTTGAACAAGTATCGCCTTATTCCCGCACAACTTACCCCCAACTCCATTCGTGTCATTTTTTCATTTCTGATGCTTTGTTCCTTTCATGGAGCTTCCGCCCGACTTTCCTTATTTAGGCACTGTATAGGATTCGACATCCTGTTAGGGATGGGTGGTGGAGCTTCGCGTCGAGGCCTAAGAGAGTCCTTAGGCTTAACCTTCCTTCCAAAATTAAAGGGTGGAAGTCTCGGTTCTTTTATGCACACTTGGAGGGGCTGGGCGTAGACTGGGGTATTCCGGATACCAGCTCTAACCAGAACTCAAGTGTTGATGAGAGAGACCGTGAACTTTTCAACACTCTGATTTCCACTATCATACCTCCCAGTAAGGAATTGTTATCGAGGATAATCTTCGGGAGATTGCATTCGTGCCGGTGTCGCTGGCTGCAGCGCCCGGTGAGCCTCGAAGAGTTTTTCTTTTTATTATCATTATAATTTTATTGCTTGTTTATACATCTGGTATTTGAATAGATGTCTTTTAGTGTACATATTATTTTCGTAGCTAGTATATTTTGTCCTCCTTTTAGCTAACCGCGTGCTTTCTATATTGCAGCAATGAAGTTTTCTCAAGACTCGCTGATATCGGGCCTCCGAAAGAGAGGAGGAAGCGACCGTGGCACGGCAGGAACCGAACCTAAAAGGCCTCGCCGGCCAGAAACGGATCGTCGTGCCCAGCCTCTAGCGGCTCTTCCCGAAGCAACATTGATAGAAGACAGCGAGGAGAGGCAAGTCCTCTGAGGGGATACCGATAGGAGATCCTGCCGAGGGGAGCCTTCCGGCGGTCGCCCCATCTCCTGCTAAGGGCGCTGGGGGGTCGGTCGGGAGCACGGAGGCCGTTGAGACTGATCCGTCAGGCCCGTCATCGTCAAAGGAAGCAGGCGCCCCCGCCCCCGCTCCCTCGGATGCCTTGAGAAGTCCGTCCCCGCCTTCCCAAACGCCTAGCCTGGGCGCCGCATATAAAAGTTATTTATCGGAAACAGTCCTCAAACTTTCGATCCTGCCTAGGTTTAGGATAAAATGAGGAACCTATCACAGGAGGAGTCTTTTGACACTATGTTCACAGCCGCGCTTCAGGTAGAGCTACGATCCTCTCCTCTCTCCTCCTTTCGTGATTACTGAGTTCTGGTATTTACCGAGTGTATATTGCAGATGTCTAACGACCTCTTCGTGCTGCGCGAGGACCTGACCAAGGCCAAGTCTCGTAGTGAGAGCTTGGATAAAGAATTGGTAGAGACGAAGGCCCGGGAGTCGAAAGCACTACATGACCTTCGGGTCATCCAGGAGGATTATCGAACATGGCGGGGGAGGGCGGAGAAGGAGCTGCGGAGCCTAGACGCCCAATTATCCGAAGTCCGGGCAAAATTGCTGCCAACAGAAGAAAGATTGAAGGAAACCGCTCTCAGGTTAGAGCATACTGAGAATCGAGCCGACAACGCGGAGGCCGCGGCTCGCGATGCTGCGGAAAAACTGGCTCTAGCCGAGAGGGATGCTAAGGAAGCTCTGGACAGGGTCGCAGCAGTGGAGACGGAGGCTCGGGAGAGGATGACCGCAGCCGAGGCTAAAGCTCAGGAAAAGGTGGCTGCGGCCGAAGCTAGGGTCCAGGAGGCCATCAAAGAGTACAAGGATTCTTCGGACTTTGCGTCGGAGCTCCACGAGGCCACCATGGATGCTTTCATTCAGGGTTTCGAGAGGTGCAAACGGAGACTAGCCCGACACTTTAAATTAGAAAACCTTGAATGTTTTCAACCCGCGACGACGAAGAAACATCTGATATGGAGGTTGAAGATGCGGCGGGTGGAGCGGTGATGACCAAAGACCCTGTCACAGAAGCGCCCACTACTGAGGAGCTGGCCTCTGGTCCAATTACTGAGAAGGAGCGTCCCGAAGATCAATAGAAGGTGTCTGGTTTATCTTGGTCTTAACTTTTTGTTCTTGACTTGGTCCTTTAAAGGACCTCTTTTTGTAAGTCAGTTGATATCAGCTCACAGACAATACTTTATAAAGTTTTACAGTGAATTGACCTTGAATGAGTAGACGCCACTTTTTACTTACTTGACATTACTCGATGCTTCAACCGTTCGATTCCTGATTTCTACCCATTGCTTAGGAGATCCACCTGCGAGTTGATGTTAAGTCCAAATCTCAGGGTCATTTTTCTGGTATGTTGTCTCAGGATGCAAGTCCTGGATCTCTGATAGGGCAGTTTAGGGACCTCCGTAGGGGAGTTTATCCTGGGTTCGAGGAGGCGTGATGTCCTTAGGACTATGGGGCCGTCTGGCCCTTTTGCAGAATTGTCTCTCGAGGGTAGTCGGGTATCTGCCTAAGGACGTGACTCGAGGCCGCCTAAGTCATGGACTTGAACCTCCTCAGGGGTAGGTCATACCAGCCTGGGGTGTCCTTAGGACCGTGGGGCCGCCGAGCCACTTTGAAGGATCGTCTCTCGGGGGCAGCCGGGTACCCGCCTAAGAGCGTGACTCGAGGCCGCCTAAGTCATGGACTTGAACCTCCTCAGGGGTAGGTTATACCAGCCTGGGGGTGTCCTTAGGACCGTGGGGCCGCCCAGCCACTTTGAAGGATCGTCTCTCGGGGGCAGCCGGGTACCCGCCTAAGAGCGTGACTCGAGGCCGCCTAAGTCATGGACTTGAACCTCCTCAGGGGTAGGTTATACCAGCCTGGGGGTGTCCTTAGGACCGTGGGGCCGCCGTGCCACTTTGAAGGATCATCTCTCGGGGGCAGCCGGGTACCCCCTAAGAGCGTGACTCGAGGCCGCCTAAGTCATGGACTTGAACCTCCTCAGGGGTAGGTTATACCAGCCTGGGGGTGTCCTTAGGACCATGGGGCCGCCCAGCCACTTTGAAGGATCATCTACAGGAAATCTCCAAACATGCACGTTTATTAATTTTAGGGTAAGTACATTACATTACTGGTGGTATTGCCGGAGATTATCTGCGTTCCACATTCGGGGGATTAGTCGCCCATTCAGATCTTCAAGTAGATATGCTCCACGGTGAAGGACCTCCGCTATCTGGTAGGGCCCTTCCCAGTTTGGAGACAATTTGCCCCCTTCCGTTGGTTTAGACACCGAAGCCTTTCTCAGAACCAAATCTCCCTGCCGGAAGCTTTTTGAGCAAACGCGGTATTATAATACCTCGCCACCCGCTGCTGGTAGGCCGCCATTTTAATTCGAGCTCGATCTCTTGCTTCATTAATGAGGTCAAGATTGGCTCTTAAATTAGGGAGGTTGTCCGCTTCATCATATGATTCTACTCGAATACCGGCAGGCCAATTTCGACGGAAATAACAGCTTCGGAACCGAAAACTAAATTGAACGGCGTCTCTCCCGTTGGTGTCCTGGGAGTTGTGTGGTATGCCCAGAGTACACTCGGGAGCTCTTCCACCCACCTTCCTTTGGACGTATCCAGTCTGGTCCTCAGTCCCCGTAATATCATACGATTCGTAACCTCGGCCTCTCCATTAGATTGTGGATGGCCGACGGAGGCGAATCGTTGCGTGATGCCGAGATCAGCACAAAAAGTCCGGAAGGTGACGTTGTCGAACTGTCGGCCATTGTCAGTGACAAGAGTATGTGGTATGCCGTATCGACAAATAATGGCTTTCCAGAAAAAGGCTTTGACTTTGGCTTCAGTGATCCTAGCGAGTGCTTCGGCTTCGACCCATTTAGTAAAATAATCGACGGCGACTAGCAGGAATTTTCGCTGTCCTGACGCCGGAGGGAAAGGGCCGAGGATGTCCATGCCCCACTGAGCGAAAGGCCAGGGAGCAGAAAGAGGGTTTAACTGAGAAGACGGTTGTCGCTGAATGCAGGCGTACCGTTGGCATTGGTCACATCTTTTCACCAGTTCAGCTGCATCTTCTTGCATAGTCAGCCAATAATATCCTTGTCGGAGGGCCTTGCGTGCCAGAGATCGGCCTCCCGAGTGATTCCCACAGATGCCTTCATGAATTTCCTAAGGACATAATCCGCATCTACCGAGCTAACACATTTGAGGAGAGGCTGAGAGAAGGATCTCTTGTAGAGTCGGCCATCCAGCAGTACAAATTTAGAAGCCCTCCGCCTGAGCAGCTTAGCTTCCTCATGATCAACTGGGAGAATGCCGTCCTTCAAATATCGGATATAGGATTCCATCCAGGTTTCCTCTTGGGTAACGGGCAAAGCTTCTTCCACGGCCTCGATGCTAGGTGTCTCCAGGTACTCGATGTAGGTTTTGCCCATGGCGCTATCCACAGACGTAGCAAGCCGGGCCAACATATCAGCCCTAGCATTCTCACCTCTGGGGATATAGCTGATGGTGAAGCGATCTAACAAGGGAACTAACAGTTTAACCTTGCTCAGATATTGGGACATGATAGGGTCCCGAGCCTCATACTCTCCCGCCACCTGGGCAGAAATAAGCTGCGAGTCAGTGAAGGCTCGGAGATGCTTGATTCCCATCCCATGTGCTAGTTTGATCCGGCTAACAAGGCTTCATATTCAGCTTGATTGTTAGTGGCTTCAAAGAGGAAACGAAGAGCATACTCCAGTACCACACCCTCTGGGCTGGCGAGAATAAGACCAGCTCCGCTCCCCTGGGAGTTGGAGGCTCCATCGACGTGGAGGACCCATGCCTCCCCTAGTTTAATGGCCCACTTGGCCAACCGGCCAGAGGTGTCTGGGCGAGACAAAATGGCTCTGAGAGGCTAATCAGTGAGGACGACTATAGGATGGGCCTGAAAGTAGGGTCTGAGTCGTCGGGCGGAGATGAATAAAGCAAAAATGACTTTCTCCGTTTTGGAATACCTCTCTTCTGCACCATGAAGTACTTTGCTGGTATAATACACAGGTCTTTGAGTGGCGTGGTCGCCGACACGCACCAGAACGGAACTGACGGCTTCTGAGGAAGCCGCAAGATAGAGGAAGAGCTTTTCTCCTTCCTCCGGTTTAGACAACAGGGCGGTGTGGACAAGAACTCCTTAAGTTCTTCAAAAGCTCGTTGACAGTCTTCCGTCCACTCAAAACCGTCCGCTTTACGTAAGACCTTGAAAAAGGGTAAACACCTCTCCGCTGATCTTGACAAAAATCGGCTTAATGCTGCTATCCTCCTGGTGAGTTGTTGCACCTCTTTCTTACATATAGGCCGCCTCATATCAAGAATGGCTTGAATTTTCTCGGGGTTTGCCTCAATCCCTCGCCGGGTCACCAGGAAACCCAAGAATTTTCTGCAGTAACTCCAAATGCACATTTGCGTGGGTTGAGCTTTATTCTATGGAGCCGGAGGTTGTGGAAAGTCTCCTTCAGGTCGGCGACATGGCCAGTGGCACAGGTGCTTTTTGTCAACATATCATCTACGTATACTTCCATGTTGCGGCCGAGCTGGTCTTTAAAAACTTTGTTCATCAGCCTCTGATAGGTAGCTCCTGCATTCTTCAATTCGAAGGGCATTACTTTATAACAATAAATGCCCTTCTCGGTGATAAAAGAAGTATGCTCTTCATCTAAGGAGTTCAATTTTATCTGATTGTACCCCGAGAAAGCATCCATAAAGCTAAGAAGTTCATAACCAGAAGTTGAATCTACTAACTGGTCGATCCGTGGCAACGGAAAGCTGTCCTTAGGACAAGCTTTGTTAAGATCGGTGTAATCGATGCATATCCTCCATCCTCCGTTGGCCTTCAGACCATGACCACATTGGCTAGCCAATCAGGATATTGTGCCTCCCGAATATGACCGGCCATAAGCAATTTATCCACCTCTTCATCAATGATCCTCTGCCGCTCAGAGGCGAAACTCCTTTTCTTCTGGCGGACAGGGCGGCAGCTTGGGTTGATATTAAGTTGATGAATAATCACCTCCGGGGGAATCCCGACCATGTCCATCATTTTCCAGGCGAAGACATCCGCATTTGCCGATAAGAAGGCTAGGAGCTGATCCCGGACTTCAGGGGAGAGGAGCTCACCAATTTGCACGGTCTTGGTGGGATCACCCCCCAGGGGGCAAGATATCAGAAGCTCCGCTGGCTCTCCCCTCGCTCAACTTCTCTGGGGTCAAACGACTCGACGACCGGAGGGATTCTAGCCACCTGAGGACTAGGGGCTAGATGATAGCAGGGTCTGACCGGGTTTACTTCTCCATGCATCTCACCAACTCCTTGGTCGGTAGGGAACTGCACCAATAGGCGCTTAGTAGATATAACTGCATCTAACATATTCAACCGGGGCGGCCGAGAATGGCGTTGTAGGCCAGGGGGACCCGAACCACCAGAAAATCCAGCATTACGTGCTCTGACATGGCGGCGATCCTGCCGTCGCCGTAAAGTAATCTCGCCCTCCACTCGTATAGAGTCTCCAGTGAAACCGACTAGAGGGACGGCTACAGGTCGAAGAGAGTCAGGAGGTAAATTCATCCGAAGGAATGCATCATAAGTAAGCATATTAGCGGAGCTTCCACTGTCGATTAAGATCCTCTTTACAGGATGTTTAGCGACCGTCATTGAAACAACGACGCTATCATCTTTTACAACACTAGTCTCCGCTATATCTCCCTTAAAAGGGATTACATCATCTAATTCTCCCCCTCCCCTTGGCCTCTTAGAAGATGAGGCTCTTCCACGGGAAATCATGCCCACCATCCGCTCTGTCGGGGTGTTATCGATGTTGGCTTGAGCAGGGGGCGGTCCCATCAAAGCTGGTATGGGAGGAGCCTCTTTCTTCTGGATGTACTGCCCAAGATACCCCCTCTGGATGAGTTCTTCGATGGCTTGCTTTAAATTCCGACATTCTTCAGTGTCGTGGCCGTAATCCCTGTGGAAACGGCAATAACGGCTCCTGTCACGGGCAGCACCCTTCTTCAACGGGGGCGGACGCCGTAAATAAGGCTCGTTTTCGATCTCCATAAGGATATGAGCCCGGGGCGCTAGGAGGGGTGTAAGATGGTCTTCTCTGGGAGCCAGGCTCTTGCGGCGGTCAGTCGGTCGGCGCGAGGGTTCGGACTTCTTGGGAGGGGGCCCGCTCAACTCTGGGCGAGCGGGTCTCTTGCCGGTCCTCTCCTGCGCACCTCTCCTTGATGAATCAGCTTCGTCGGCGCGGATGTACTTCTGCGCACGGCTCAAGAGGTCAGCATAAGAGCAAGGAGGTTTCTTGTCCAGAGAGTAGGTAAAACGGGAGGGACGGAGCCCCCGTTTTAAAGCTAGCGTGGCTACAACATCCTCAAGATGATAGACTTCTAGGGCCGCCACCTTGAAACGGGTTATAAAGTCTTTCAGAGGTTCTCCTTCTTGCTGCTGCACGGAGAACAAGCTGTCTGCTACTCGAGGAATCTTCCGACAAGCGTCGAAATGAGCCAAGAAACCTCTCCAGTTGTCGAAAAGAGTCAATACTTCGCGAGGGCAGACGAGAGTACCAAACACGGGCCCTTACGGAGGTGGCCGGGAAGCAATGCACAGGAGGGCATCAGTCGCTCCTTGGACCTGCATAATAGCTTTATAGCTCTCCAATTGATCTAGGGGATCAGTGGTGCCGTCATAGGGGTCCAGTTGGGGAATCGAAATCTCCTTGGAATGGGCTCCTCCATAACCCGCCGAGTAAGAGGAGGGCGGGTGTCGTAATCTGACCCCGGCTGATTGTTGATCCTTTGACTAAGTTCTTCCAGCCTTCGANGACGGCCAGCTAATAGGCAAGCACAAATTTTGTATAAGGTAGTACACAAACTGATCGGCCGAAAATGTTGCGGAAGGGTAGCTGCCGATCGCTTGGGAATCAAAGAAATAAAGGTCCGATTCCACTCCAGAGGGATTTGCTTAGTTTGGAATACCATTTGCACAGCCTTAATCACCTCCGACCCCACAATATCCCAATAATGACGGTAGAAAAGAGGCGGAAACCCATCAGGGCCAGGGGCTTTATCCAATCCAAGCTCCCACAGGGCCGACCGGATATCCTCCGCAGAGATCGGACTAGCAAGCATAACATTATCCCGTATAGTAACCTTGGCAGTGTCAGACACCTGAGTAACCGGCGTCCCAGCTCCAGAGGACTCAGTCCATCGAGATTGAAAGAAGCGAAGAAGCTGCTCCCGAATAGAATGCAAATCCTCCACATGATGCCCCTCCTCATCAACAAGCCTCCGAATCCTGTTAGCGGCCCGCCGCCTCAGAGTAGCCTGATGGAAGAATCTAGTATTCCTATCCCCCTCCCGAAACCACTGAATCCTGGATCTCTGCCTCCAGAAAATCTCCTGCTGACGTAAGAGAGAATGGTGACGAGCAAGCAAGTCCCGAAGCAAAGAGAGATCCGAGTCCACCAAAAACCCATCCTGGTCCTCCTTCATCTGCAAAGCCGAAATATCAGCTTCAACCATATCGACTTGCCTATCCAAATCCCCAACCCCTTGTCTATTCCACAAAGAAAGACGACGACTAACCAACATAAGGCGGCGGGATAGACGGTAAATGACATTGACCCTGATAGGGAGGTGCCACACCTGGGATATGATAGACCGAGCAATAGAATGAACTGTCCAAAACTGCTCAAATCTGAAAAGTCTCTGCCTATGCTGATCAGCCTCCGACGAGATCAAAATAGGACAGTGATCAGAACCAATTCTAGGAAGATGGGATACAGTAACACCAGGAAACTTATGGAGCCAAGTAGCCGTAGCCAAAGCTCTATCAAGTCTCTCCCAAACCCGAGCCGATCCTTGTCGGTTATTGCACCAAGTAAATTGGGTTCCCGAATGGCCCAGATCCAATAGACCAGAGGATCCAATAAAGGATCTAAATTCATTAACATCAGCAGAGGCCGAAAACCGTCTACCTCCACGCTTTTCCCCTGCTTCAGTGATGCAGTTAAAATCACCAGCAATAACAGAGGGAAGACCCTGAGCAAGAAGAGTTTGCAACTCCGACCACAGCACCCTTCTCTCTCTATGATCCGTACTAGCATAAACAGCTGAAAGAAGCCAGGGGTCACACGGTCCCTCCGAGATAACCAGGCTAATCTGCTGATTGCACTGATGGAAAGCATCGACCTTTACAGCAGAGGCACGCCATATGGCCAGAATTCCCCCAGACAACCCTTCAGCCTCCACAGCATACGAGGTCCAGACACGGGAAATCTGTCTCCGAAAACGAGTCAGACTGTCACCAGATAACCTAGTTCCAACAGAACACATATATCAAAGTGATATAACTGCAATAATCTATCAAAAGAGGATCGGAAGGAGGGCTTTCGAGCTCCTCGCACATTCCAGATTAGGATTTTCATTAACAACTAAGCTGACTCTAGGACCCCCCCTGGTCCTCGACCATAGCATTATCAGGAATGCGCCCAATAGATAAGGTATCACCCTCCGGAATCATTGAAGAACCAGGCGTCAGACCATCTGAGACGGAGAAAACCATAGTTGACTGGGTGAAACCTGAAGGAAGGCCCGACATCTGACCCGAAAGGATCTCCTGAGAGGACTCATCCGACATCTCCAGGCCGGGATTGGCACCCACCTTACCCCCTGCCTGGAATCCAGAGGTCAGGCTTAAACTGATAGCTGATCCTATCAATACCCCCGGTCTCTTTGTCATATTGGCCTTGCCTTTACCCTTTCTTTTCTCAGATTTAGAGGAAGACCTTGGAACCAAACTTTCATCTGATCTGGGCCTTTTGAGGGGACCTGGGAAAGCATCCTGCCCAGCCTGAACCCCCCCCCGCATTCGACCCGGATCCAATCGAGGAGAATGGATTCATAAGT
Source organism: Calamus simplicifolius (assembly GCA_900491605.1). Classification (NCBI taxonomy): domain Eukaryota; kingdom Viridiplantae; phylum Streptophyta; class Magnoliopsida; order Arecales; family Arecaceae; genus Calamus; species Calamus simplicifolius. The sequence goes on along the minus strand of UESW01001452.1, from coordinate 27,776 downwards.
TGAATTGGCTGAGAATGTTCAGAGATCACAGTGCACTGAGTCTCAGCCCCCTTCAGTTTCACAGCTGAATTAACCTTACCGGCACGCAAGACCTCTCCCGGCACGGCTACAGAAACAGATGAATTCATATTACCGGCACGCAATCCCTCTCCCGGCACAGCTTCAGAAATGCTATCTTCCTGTGACGACCCAGCCACAGCTAAATTCACTTGACCAGGCAACCTCCTTCGCGCGACCTTCGCCGGCGAGCTCCAACCCTCTGCATCCACCACACCACGATGCCGATCCACCTGAGAGTTCATAGGCGTCTGACCCTTGCCCGCTGCTCCCGTCGACGACCGAGAACCTGGCTTCCCACCCTTGCCTCTTAGCTCATCTGGACCAGCCGGCGATGGCGAAGCGCTGCGATCCAAGGGCCGAAAGCCGGCCTCTGATCTGAAGCCTCATCCACCGACCCAGCCGCCAGAGCACAGGGACCGCCCAAATGGATTGAGCCGCAGAAGGAGCAAATCCCCTCCAAGCATTCGTATGCGAATTGCTGCCAGAAGGGACTGGAAGTCCCTTGAACGCGAGTGCCTGGACGAAGCGGTTGGCGAAGATCCAGCCGAATACAGACCCTGGCAAACCCTCCTCTGCTCTTTGCCAGGGTGGAAGCATCCACGCACACCAGTGAACCGACTGGTTCGAGAATCATCCGAAGAAACTCAAGCTTCCAGAACTCCAGCGGAAGGGAAGGGAGACGAACCCAGACCAGCGCCGTTGAGATAGCGTCCTCCGCCGGGATGAAGTCGGGCTTCCAGGGAATCATGCCAATGACCTCACCATTGACGGTCCAGGGACGGCTAAGCAACAGCTCACAGGCCGTTCGATTCTCAAAACGGAAGATATGGCATTTGAATGCCAGACTGATCGGAGTTATTTCACCCTGCACTCCAGCTCGTCGGAACTCCCTGATCATCGCAGCCGCCGGAACCCATCGCTTAAACGACCTAGCAATAATGGCCGACGACTGCCAAGCCTCCCTCTCGGCCTCCAGGGCCTCCGCTGGCAGCCGAACAACTTCCGGAAAGGAGGATACCAAGCGATCCACCTCCTCAGGCGACGGCGACGGAGAGATCCACTCGAAGCCGGACGCCCTAGACTTACTCCCAGCAGCGCTGCCAACGGCAGCTCCATCGGCGACCATGAAGGACGCTCAAGCCACAGCGGTAGACCCCTCAGTAGGCTCAGTCGGAGAAGACGACAATCCACCGAAGATCGAAGGAGAGTAGCCCCGTCGCACGAATCTTAAAGACAGCATTTAGCCATTAAGAGACCAAAATTCGGACCCGCCGTTTTAATAAGACTATAAAAGAAAACAAAAATGACGGTCGTCATTTAAATATTCTGGGCTTTTTGCGTCACGTACGACGCGCTGCCGCTCCGCTCGATGCTCACCGCGTGGCGAGTGATGTCACCGTACCGGCGCGCTCCGGCTTCGCCTATTCTCACCGGGGAGGTGACCGATATCATCCCCGCAGCTTGTTATCCCCCACCTGTCACTCCTCCCCCACTCCATTCTTCTTTCCATTCCGCGAGAAAAAAATTTCTTCGCGATCGGAATCTCGAGATGGAGAAGCCGACGGAGATCAGCAGCTTCAAGATGTTCGGTGGCTACAACAAGCGTTACAAGCACTTCAGCCCTACGCTCGGTTGCTCCATGACCTTCTCCATCTACTTCCCCCCGTCTCCCCCTTCCCACAAGATCCCCGTAAGAATCTCTCTCTTTAATTCCTCCATAATCTTCTTCCTTCCTTGTCTATTCGGGCGGGCTCTGGATTTCAGACAGCAAAGATAGATCGATTCGATTACTGAACGCCATATCTATTACTAGCCTGTAGATAGGCTGTAGCCTCTACTGTCTCGCTTCGCTTATGACCTAGATTTTCTTCACATTAGGGGAATCAATGCGCTCCTCAACTTCCGTAACATGGAGAGGAGAACTCTTTATTTTTTATGGCCAATGTATGGCAACAAATAAGGGATCTGAACCTAGAGTAGTGTAATAGGGCTTTTTTTTTTTTTTTTGAATTTCATTGTTCTCTGCCATGTAATATCAGGATTTGTTGTATATCTCACGATTTCAGGAGCCGGTTCTCTAATTCTTGTCTCTCCATTTGCTTCATATCTTGAAGTACATTATGAGAATTCAGAGAACAAGAACGCTATCACTGAAACGCATCAGAAGAAGAAGGGTCTAAGAGGGGTTTGCTTGAGAACTTGAAGACTCAATTGACTTTCTACCTTAGAAAAGTTTCTGACCAGTGCTTTAAAGGGCGGCTATAGAATATGGGTGGTCAAAGGACTGCATAGCATATATACGCTATGTGGACTGCATAAAGAGGTGTATATACGGTTACTGTTCTCTAAATATTTAAAAATAAAAGATAATACATATTAAATACAATGATAACAGTAATGATGATGGTAATATTTTTTTGGATAGGCAATAATAATATTCATAACAATGATAGGTAACAATTGGTTCTTCTGACTTAGTATCCAACACCGAATAGCAGTAATTATAATATAAACTACATTTTAACATTATTAATACTCATATTAGGCCTACCTGAAATACACATCAAATGTAATGATCAGGTTAAACTTGCTTCGTCTGCATGAGTCCACATAATAGCGGGTTGTATATGTGGCTTCAAAATGTTAACGGGGTTCATTTATGCAGCAGTACAATGTTAAGCAAACCATATATGCAGCCATACAATGCTAAGTGCACTGTATTTTTGGTCCATATGCTGTATGACCACATATGTTAACTGCATAAGCATAGGGCGCATATATGGTAGTATGCACTGCATTATTAAACATTGGTTTGAATGTTCAATTGTTGTTTTTTGTTACATGAAATATGGGCAGTGTTTGGTCTATCTTCTGCTTTTTAGCACAGTTGGTTCTCAAAGTAGACCTCATGGTATAGGTATACCGCAACATAGTTTACGACCTTTAATACTGTTTAGAGTTAAGTTGCTATTCAACTAAAGAATTATCATAGATGATTACTGTTGCCATAAACATCTTTGCAGATTCTCTATTGGCTCTCTGGTCTTACATGTACAGATGAGAATTTCATTATTAAATCTGGAGCCCAGCATGCAGCTTCCAGTGATGGTATTGCTTTAGTTGCTCCAGATACATCTCCAAGTAAGTCAAATAGCAAGGTGGCATCTCCAGATTATGTAGTAGCATATTCTATTTCTTAGTTATTTTCTGGCATCAATGGTTACTATTCCCTTCTTATGTAGCTGGGCCATACTGATTGTCTTATCTCATTGGGTCCACAAATATAAGTGACATAGCACGTCTGTTTGGCATTGAATCAGTATTTGATTTAATAGAAACTTGAAGAAGATTGTTTAAGACTGATCTGCTGTATGATCACAGTTTCCATGGAAAATGAATTAAAGGAAGGCTTATACCATGTTTGTCTATGGATAGAAATATTTTAACCTAGAATTACACATCAGTCATACACTTTTTGGAAAAAAGAAGAAAACATTTATTACAGATCATAAGATGCTCTATTTCATGTTTGAGGGTTCATCTCTGCATATATATGTTTTCATTTAAGCAAAAATGGAAATTCCAACCTTAATTTTTGGATGGAAAAGGGTGGAAGGATATCAATTTCTTTAACTATCCAAATGCAATGATGTGTGAACTATATGAAATTGTTAGTGCAAAATAAAATTAGCGAGATCCAATGTTTCTTTTGCAAGCACTCCTTTTTTTTTAACCTTTAATTGATCATGTTGGGAAATCTGGTTAACAATAAAGATTTCAAATGATTCATGTTAATAGATATGTAAACCATAGTGCATATTTAATTCTCACGAATTTAATGATTATGGGATAATTCCCAATTTGATTTGATTTTGCTTTAATATGCACTGATCCTTGATAATAGAATGTATGTTTTTGTCTTGATCTTGGACTTCCCCTAAAAAGGTGAGCAAAACTTATTGTTTTGATTAATCAGCATCATATTTTGGAAAAGTTGTATTTCAGTGGAAATGAATTGCTTTTCAAGCGAAATGCATAAAAAATCCTTGAAACTATACCTTCATATTTTGCAGCATGTTTTTCATTTCAGCTCCCTGACAAGCTGGAAGGCTTCAACTGAATGCCTTATACCATCTTACAAGCTAGAAGTGCATGCAATTTTTGGTTGATTCATATTTTGGCTATCATCTCGTTCTTTCCACCATAATTAGCCGAAGTTCGTTCTTTTTGAATCTTTATCCCCACCTTTCCTTCCCCTCTACATAGTTATTACTACTCAACTTGTATTTTAAGCATAATGTCCTATTTAGCAATATATTTTTGAATCAGTGTCTTGCTGCTTATATGTTATGCTTTGTTCCATGCAGGAGGGCTTAATGTTGAAGGTGAGGCAGACAGCTGGGACTTTGGTGTAGGTACGGCTTAATGTTTGGAAGCAATAGCTCATCTTATGCCTTTAGCTTTTAGTACGATCTTTCAAATAAGTCAATTTGCCAATGGCTGTTCATTCTTTTGTAGGCTCATTTTTATGCAATAATGATGTGTGCAAACCAAAATGTTGTGAAATATATATATTTTAAAAGTCCTCTAGCATGGTTTTATTTTTTTGGTTACATGAAGCTTATCTAGGTTGCATTTTCTGTGCAAAGTAAACATTTTCATATTAATTGATCCTTGATGGGCAAATGATACTTTCTGTGAGCTACAGACTGTTTATCATATTTAGAATCGTTTGCACTTAATTTTTCACTGTTTTGAAAATCCCAAAAGTGTGTGCATGCAAAATTGTTATCATATAATGACCCTTTGGAATTAGAATTGGAATTGGAATCATTGATTCTGATTTCAAGTGTTTGTTTGGAAAGAACTAGAATTCGATTCTAATTCTACTGAAATCCAAACCCTGTATCAAGGAGAATTTCAAATCTAGACCCTCCATCCAAGATTGCAAATCCAACCAACCAACACCCAATGCGTCCTACAAATATAATATCATGTATGTTATTATATAATATAACATGAAAAAGGCTTAGATGAGTTGAGTTGAGTTGAGATATAATATATATATTAGATATGTTATATATATATATTATATAATATAATTGTTATATATCTATTATTATTATATATTTATATAATAAATATAAATGATAATATAATTATAGTTTATTAATAATATTATAATCATTGATAATATAACATAATATTATATTTATATACTAATAATAATAATATATTATATAAACTGCAATAGTAATTAATGTTATTTATTAATATATATTAATTATATATTATATATCATAATATTTAACTTCATATATATTTTAATATATATATTAGTAAGATCCAGTAACCATATTCCGATTTTGATTTCTATATGAATCAAACAAGCAGGGGAATGGGTGACTCCAATTCTAAATCGGAATTCAATTCTGACTATGATATGGGACCAAAGAGCTAATAGTATTGTAATGATGATTCACACACGTTGATTCTGTTTGATTCATTATAAAGTGATCTTAACTCAACTCAACTCATCTAAGCCTTTTTCCAACTACATGGGGTCGGCTACATGAATCTGCTTCTTCCATAAGTGATCTTAACATGTTAAATTATTATGTGGCACGTGTTCAGAGCAAATACAGTCACTTTTAAGTAAATACAGATAATATTATATTTTACCATGAAGTGAAGGACTGAAAAGATGAGGTTGCATACACAGCTACAGAGGTTTAATGCTTTGGTTGTCCTAAAAGAAGATTTATGTGAATCCTACTGCTTAAGCATATGCAATGTTTGAAAACTGGGTTTGGCCAAGGCTATCAAATTTCAGATTTAGCAGGTTCTATAGGAGTCTCAGTTATATATATATATATATATATATATATAGAAAAGAAAAGGAAAAAAATCAAGAAAAGGTTAGGGAATTTTCAGTTTTTTGACGAGCTATGGAATGCTTCATACTTATTCTGATTAATTAATTAGAATATCAAATATTGTTGGCTTATGCTCTCAAAATGATATACGAATTTCAGTATGTATTTATTGTAATATTTGAAACCATTCAGGTTTTAAACTTCTCGTAAGATGTGGATGCTTAATGGAAGGCTTGACAATTCTCTAATATTCTATCTTTTGCTATCTGGTTCTTCGATCATCCAACCATTCTGTTGTTTTTTTTTTTAATAAATAAAAAAGTTATCAGCTTTATTCTTATGGACTGTTTGTGATTACTTCTGGTAACGCCCATTTTTTATTACTTTAGGCTGGGAAGAATTAAGTTAAGATTTTTTTTTTCCAAGTTTTCTTCAGGGCCTATACTGATGGCTAACTCTGAAAAACATTTTGATAACCAAGCCTTTTTACCCCTTAATCATTGTTGCTTCCATTTTTCATGACTAGGAGCTGGATTCTATCTAAATGCCACCGAACAGAAATGGAAAAATTGGCGTATGTATGACTATGTTGTTAAGGAGTTACCAGAAATTTTAAGCAAAAATTTTGAGCAGTTGACATGTCACGGGTATCCATTTCTGGGCATTCAATGGGTGGCCATGGAGCATTGACAATCTACTTGAAAAACCCTGACAAGTACAAGGTACTTGTTGAGTTGATTTTCTTGTTAAGGAAAATGCAATTATAAATTGCAAATCATTCTTTCTGATCTTTGAATAAGAATGTTCCTATGTACTTAATGATTTCCAGTCAGTATCTGCTTTTGCACCAATTACCAATCCCATGAACTGCCCCTGGGGCAAGAAGGCTTTCTCAAACTATTTGGGCAGCAATAAGTCAGACTGGGAGGTAAGCCTCCTGTGATGTGATTCTCATATTATGATCTGTAAATTTGTTGATACAGTCTTCCTGAAAGTTATTAATTTATCACTTGCAGGAGTATGATGCCACCTGCTTGATTAGAAAGTGCAATAAAATTTCGGCTCCAATCCTAATTGATCAAGTAGGACATGCCATTCCTTTTACCGATTTTTTTTTCTTGTTTGGACATTTGACTCAGCATGAATAGATGATAATTAAGTTTTCCTATTCAAAACTTTTGTTGTTTGTAACAGCGAGATACTTCAGTATTCATAGCTTGTAAATTCAGAGTTATTGGAGTCAAAATTTTATTTTAATTCATATGTTATTAACACATGAATTTGCACAGGTCAGAGATAGACTTATTTTTCCACTTAGACTTGCTAATAGTCCTACATATTTTTTTCCAGAGTTAATAGATACCTGATGTAAAGTTATTTAGAAGACCAGATTTTGGAACTAACCTTTAATTCATCTATTCTTTGTCAATTAGAAAGGAATATGGTCACCAAAATAGGATGGATTCTGGTTTGCTTAAACGGCAGACTCCTTACTAATTTGCTTGAAGGTGCAGCTAGCTATTTACCTTCAAACTTCTCATTTCAGTGCTGTAAGTCAAGGAGCTGACATGGTAGACTTGTAAAGGGATCAAGGAAAGGGTAAAAAGAACCATAATAAACTACAGGACTAAACGGATTAGTGAATTCAGAGTGACACCTTTGCAAAAACTTAGGTCACTTGTATTAAACAACCAGTGGCTTTACCAACTGAGCCAATTGGCACTCTCACTGCTATTTCAACAAGGCTTCCTCCCATCCTGGTTCTCAGAGAAAGATCTTTGTGAGAAAAAAGGTGACATAACAAGAGTCACGATGACACTGTGCAATCTCTCTTGTGATTACTTTTCTTGTAGAGTTGTACTCGAGTAGATTAAATTTTGCAAATGAAAAGGAAATCTGTGAGGTATCCACCTTGTGTATTCAAAATCCCTGCACATGGTCCAAAGGGGCATCTATTTCCATTTCCAATAATGTGACAACAAGCAAAACTATTTAGGCTGTTTGGTCCCCAGCCCTAGGAAAGTCTGGGATGGTGTCCTGGTTGGCTAAATTAGAGGACAAGGGCACTTCGACGAAACAGTCAGGAAGAGAAACAACCATGGATGACACCTCTGAAACAAGGGATGAGTCCCTGCTATTACTTTAACTGAGAGAGAAGGTGATGCTAATGGCGAGCAGTGATTGCTGGCTGCAGTCTCTAGGGGTAGCTAACTTAGGTGGATCTCTCACCGGGTTATGGATGAGGAAGTTGAACGTCTTCGGAGACACTTGTATAAGGTTAACTCCATGATTTGTTTGAAGATGGTAAATTTTCCTTAAAAAGATCAATTGCATGAAAAAGAAAAGAATTTGACAGCTGACACTGTGGATCTCTTTAGCAGTATAAAAAATTATATTTGACACTTGCATTTGACAGTTGATGCCGTGGATTCTTTAGCAATATAAAATATTATATGCTACATTAGCATGTTCGGACTTGCAAAGGATTCCTGTTAAATAGTTGAGGACACTTCTACATTTGCATGGTAACCTTTTGGTGTATTCATCTTCATCTTCCTGTTACTGTTCTTCTTCTTCTTCTTCTTAAACATCAAATGTTGTTCTTTTGAAGGTTACTCTCTTTTTTTTTTCACAACTAGGATGATTTTATCAAATTAAACTTGCTTTTAAGATCTGGAACAGCAAACCTGGCCCTTTTTCTTTCTTATTTTTACTTAAAATGAAACCTGGTTGAAAAGCAGCAGGTGTCTAACGAGGTTTCTTCTTTTTGATAACAGTTGAGCCTTCTTCTGTACATTTGTATGCTAACCTCCTGGTCAGTCTTAAACACTCAAATGTTGTCCTTTTGAAAAGTAGCAGGTGTCTGACAACTGATAAGGTTTCCTCTTCTTTTTGAGATCAAATTATCCTTATTTTTGAGGACTTGGGACAGCAAACCTGGCCAAAATGAAACGTGGCTGAAAAGTAGTAGATGTCTGATGAGGTTTCTTCTTCTTTTTGAGAAGTAAGATAATCTACCTAATTATCCTTATTTTTGGAAACTTGGACAGCAAACCTGACCCTTCTTTCTTCATATTTTTGTTTTGGAGAACCAGGACAGCAAAACAGGCCAAAATGAACCCTGGATTCAATCAGTAATTTTTGACAGCTAACCTGGCTGAAACTGACCAAAGTGAAACCCAACCTGAGGATATGTGGCCAAATGAAACCCATCATCGGGATCTTTGCTTTTGAGAACTAGGAAATCGAACCTAGCCAAAAAGAAACCCTGCTGAAATCAGGGGAACTAGGACAGCAAACTTTGGCCAAAATGAAACGCAGCTGCAATCAGGAGAACTAGAATGGAAAACCTGGCCAAATTAGGTTGCCTTTTTGAGAACTAGGATTGGAAGCCCAGACTAAATGAAACTAAACAAAGGTTGAACTAGTCATCATAATCTACCAAGTATCATTTTTGAACATCACCTTATCCACTTGGGTCTAAATGTTGTTTGACAGACCTTAAAGCTGTATCTTTTTTTTATTATTTTTATTGGTTTCTGGGGCTAATCTCTTCCTGTCTTATGTGGCAATGCTTTAGCACCTCACCTAAGATGAAAATGATGAGAGATACTGCCAATTCAACTTGGGATTCCACGGCCATTCTTTTCCTCTAGCTGATTATGTAGAAAATGGCTGAAGTTTAACAGTCTTGTTCTGCATTATAATTGGCTTATGCCTTTCCATTTGATGATTCTTAACGTTTTCTATGGTGGGCAGGGGGAGGACGACAAATTCCTGCATGATCAGCAGCTTCTGCCCCACAACTTTGAGGAGGCCTGCAAGAGTGTAAATGCTCCACTGGTTCTCCGACTGCAGCCTGGCTACGACCATTCATACTACTTCATTGCTACCTTCATCGATGATCACATCCACCACCATGCTCAAGCTCTTAAATGACGGTGAGTCTGAGGGCAAAATTTTCCCTATACCTTGCATTCCCTTGTGGAATGTGGAGGATATGCAGTCATGGTGGATCTGTCATATATGTTAGTTCTATCATTCATAGTTTTATGCGGTCTTTTTCTCTCTTCGGTTATGACATATATTAGCGTGTGAATTGAAGAATTTCTCGGCTGAACTCTGAATCTCCTTGTGTTGAAGCAGGGTAATGTATGCTCCTTAATTTTTATTCTGATGAGACGTTATGAAAATATGCTTGAAAATGATGGCTTTTAGTATGACCATATCTCTCCGTCACCTTATAATAAAGGTGTGTTTAATTTATGGCTTTCTTGTTATAATGGTTATATAGTAAGAGTTAGACCAATTACAATTTTAAATTTGAATATGCTTATCGGTTTACAAGTTTTGTCTTATTCTATGCCACAGCACACAATCAAGTGACGCCATTATTTACCATTATTTCTTATTACAACTTACTATGCTAAAAGAAAAAAAAAAAAAAGGTTTCTTTTTACTGCACTAGCTTGAATTATCTATCACCTTGCTTTATTTATATAATCAAATTCACTAAACCATTGCTGTGTCCATGTATATGGGAGGGAGAAAAAAAAAATTAATGATGACGGGGTGATGCGTCCTGGCTCACACTGATTGGCCCATCTTTGGTAATATGAAAGGGGGAGATATTCCGACGCGGCGCCATCACGTGTCCTGTGTTCGTCCTGGCGGCAGGAGCTGGCTTGATTAACGGCCTCCGGGTGCTCCTAAGCTTGATTAAGGTACTCCATAAGCTCATGCTAGAAACCAATGTCCTCTTCTTTAAGGTCGACGGCTTCAAGGTCAAATGAAGTTAATTTTACTCTAACGGTGAAAAGGATAAGAAACATTCTTTTTTGCTGGAAAGTCTGAAGCCAAGTGGTTAGCTGTAAGGGGATTATTTACACGCTATCATGCATAAATTTGATAGGGGATTCCATATCCTTTATAACGGCTTAGATACAATGTCATAATGCTTGTGATGCTAAACCTAGTCATTGAATCATAAGAGGGGAGAATTAAGCGCTAGATCAAAATCTCACACCAGCATAGTTTCAAAAGAACAACAACATTTGCTGCTTAAGTCCAACTACCTTATTTAGAAACTGGATCGGCCCAAGTTCAACCCATCTTTAAGGCTAAAATATGGTTTTGGTCCTTAAAACGTTCACACAATATTTATTTTGATTCTCAAACTTTCAATAGTTATATTTTAATCCCTGAAGTTTTAAAAATATTGCATGACAGCTTTTCTGTATTATATAAGATTAGTTAAAATTGATGATGGAATAGTTAATGCATTTATTTCGTTAATTTTGACTTATTTCATCTAAAAGAATGTTACAAATGCAACAATAGGGACGGCACTGTCACAACTGAACTGAAAGTTTAGAGACGGAAATGAAGTTTGAAGACCAAAAGTATATTTTCACGTCAAACATAAGATTGAATGCTTAGGGGGCAGATGCCACTGAGAGAGAATTTCAAATTTTCAACTTCCTTTTATCTCACGGGCATTGCTTATGACCAGGACTGGTTAAATTAATTGCTGGTCAGACACGGGTTCATATACCTGGGCGAAGCCCTCAACACTAAGCCGAATCTAACCCATCCAAAACCACCTACCTTGCCCTTTGGCACGCAAGGTAAGCATTAATGCAAATGACACTCATGTTGCTTATTTCCTTGTCTGGTCAATTGACCCTCCACAACTTGGGTGTGTTTTGGTTTGTCATATGGTCCATGGTGACCTTGGACCATCTCCAACGGACATTTGTTCTCATGCATGTTCTTCCCCTGGAGAGACCCGTCCTAACTTAATGCTTTAGTTACTACTCACTGCTGAACCAAACAAATGGAAGTCGCTTCCATGGTCTTTCTTTAACTCTCAACCATAGGCAAAGGGATTTCCTTTAGCTTGGTTATCTGGCTTTGAATTATTAATTCTCAAGTCCCATCCAATAAGAACACACCCAAGCTATACATCCAAGCTTGCAAAGGATCCGAGTTCCCTTGTTTTTGCAAAGAGAGAAACATGCTGCACTCCGCAAGACTCTAATCAGATTAATCTCCCCCGCCTTCCCACATGGATTACATTCTTGGCATCACCAACAATAAATCGATTGAATTCAAAAGCAGAACTTTCTTGCAAGGATAGGACCATCTAACCTTTTGAATCCCTCTGCTCATGGCATCCACAAATGTAGCTTTCAAGGCCTGTCTTAGCTTCATGCATTTGGACCCTAGAATGTCAAGGACGTGGGTCCATAGAGGCCATTCGTTAACGAGTACAACTACAGTGGATCATTCGGCATAATATCTGGAAGATCTTGGCTAAGAGAACAAGGCCGACCAGGGGCCAACACCTACAGGACGGTGAGATAAGATAAGAGTCAAGATACTCCTTACCTAATTCCAAGGGACAAGGGAATCCCTTGGGCATGAAGAAAGGTGGCCAGCTTCTTCCATGGCTTCCCTAGGAATGGTTGGCCAGGGCTGTGGGGATTTGACAATGTGCCGGTTGGGCTCCCATTTGATGGGGACATGCAAGAGAGAGAGAGAGACCAATTGAGGTTAGTGGAGCTAATGGAGCACAAGTGCAGCGGAGGGCCAATGGAAGAAGAACAGCTAGATTGACCTTTGGGGCATGTGAAATTACTCTGTGCGCTTTAGTAATCCTCGAAGCTACTGATTCCAACTGAGGACCACAGTCCACAAATGGCCTTCACAAACTCATTTTACTTAGAAAAGGAAACCACATTCATGCAAAGTGATGATCATGCCATTTTACTTCCAGGTGGCAAAAAGAAATCATTTCCACTTGTTGACGCATTCATGGAGGTATGCTTAACCAATCTGTGCAAGTTTGGTTGGCAGCTTGATTTCTCTCCTCCATGACAGAGATGACTCAGGTCTGATGAATGTCCGTGTCCCAGTAACATTGGTGGTATCATAAGAAATACTATTTATGTAATCTTGGAGGTTGCTTTTCATTTGTATACACTTGGAAACTTCATCTCAACTTGTCAATGTCCCTTTTGCTGCCGAAATCTTATTAAAGATATTCCTCAAGCTAGAGATTTTTATGTACTGCAGTTGAAGAGATGGAGATGTCTTGTGAAAGATAAATGCTCTTCCACACGTTGCCCTCTTAATAAAACTTTGTTCGTCGTAATTTAGATTGGCACGGGAGATATGTTAATGGGCATGCATGTTAGCTGCGTGTTAGTTATGATCATATCACTTAGAAAGGTCCCAAAGAGGTGAATGAAGAGTAGGTTGAAGTGTTCTGTAGATAAAATCTAGGCTAAAATATACATTTGGATCTCAAACCATCACCCAAAATCCATTGTGGTCTTCAAACTTTTAGTTCTTACGGTTTAATCCCAAGAAGACTGCATTCTCGTTGTTCTTTACAAGAAATCAATTAAAATTGATAGAATAATTCACGTATCATCCTAATGCAAATATATGGGTTGGTTGATAGGATAACACATCAATTATTGGAATGTTAAGAATATAACATTCTTAAAACATGAGAAGCTAAATTTTAATAACTGAAAGTTTGAGGATTAAAATTAATTTTAAAATTTTCATTTAAAACCTATGAAATTCAGATTACAATGCAATTCTCATCAATGAATTGAATGCTTAGAAATGGATTTGGAATGTCCCTAAATCTACTATAAAGGTGGGGGTTCATCAAGTGTTTCAAATGAGAAAAATGTGTTTTACATGTCTTTCCATATCAGCCCCTATAATCCAAATTAGATCAATCTAATTTTAATTTTTTCATCCTTCTCAAAAGACGTTCATTTCTTATGGTTTTAATTCTCCTATAACAATTTTGGGCATGTAATTTAATTAAACAAGATGTGCTTGAGTGGTCTAACTCTTAGCAATGTCATGGTATAGCTAGATATTATCCTCATATTCTTGCTTCAAATTTCCTAATGTTGTTTTGTGTGTCGGTGATTTGGAAAATCTTAATTTTGTTCAAGCTCAACTCTAAGACTAGCATAAATCAAAGGTAGCTCAAATGATATGTATTTATCATTTTCTTTCTATAGTATTTTTACTCAAAAATAATATCTTTGTTATTTTATTTTATTTTATCCAGACAAGGATGCATTCTTATTAAAAATTGAAGCGTTATGTAGGCTATGATTTCTAAATTAGAGTTCAAAATATAAAATATGCATATTTAGAGATGACTTTAGAGTTCTAAATTTATATTTTTATATAAGAATTTTTCTCAAGTGAAGTGTAAAACCAGTAAATACTTTTAGAAAATATAGTCTAAATTTGAAATTTATGACAATAGAGTATTCTAAAATTTTGCTTGTTTAAATGCAGGAGAAAGCTTTTTTTTGTTACAAATAATTAATTTATAATATATATAGAGAGAAAGAAAAAGAGAGAGTTGAATTTATTATACTCATATATATATATATATATATATATATATATGAGAGAGAGAGAGAGAGAGTGTGTGTGTGTCAAGTATTAGACCAACTTGTTCTTTTCATACTCGAATCTGTATGAATTTTTAAGTTATATTTTTTTTTATTTTTTTTTATTTTAAAATATGTGATCGTGTAAATTTAAAGATGTATCTGAACTTGTGTATAGTTAAGATCAGCTTTTTCTTTCTCTTTATATATATATATATATATATCTCTCTCTCTTATTCTTTCGTTTTATTCTATTTTTTGCCATTGGACATTTTACATCAAACGTCACTTTCGTTGCAATTTATACTACTTTAATTTGATCGGTTTCTTTCTTTCTTTCTTTACGACAACCTTGCATATTAAATTATTTCTATTACGGTATATAGCTAATGGGGGGGGGGGGGGAACGGCTTATATGGTCCCTAAAAAGCTACCTTTTCTTAGGCATGAAGCGCCTTTGATGCAGGTGACTAGTCTTGAAAAATATCAGACAATGCCTTTGTCTACTACTTATATCAAAACATCCAAAAATAAATCATTGCTGTGTAAAGTCCTATCAAAGGTAGTGGATCACAAATTATTAGATTGCAAACGTTTATATGAAGAAATTCCAAGAAACAACTCAATTGCCTTTCAAATCTGCCTTTCAAATCAAAGAAGCCCATAAAAAAAATTAATTAAAAGTTCAATCTTCTTGTTGGTTGGATTTCCGCCAACAACATATTTCTTTTTGTTGTTACTAAATTACCTTCTCAAACGTCGAACAAGATAAGGATCTAGGAATAATGAGGACAAAGTTTGGAATATTTAAACACCTCCTTCTTATGTGAGAATTCTGTAAGAAAGTCTTCGAAGATCGATTGCTTCGATGAAGACCCTCCGATGCTCAAGTGAATAATTTAAAAAATGATGAATCATGGACTAAAAAATTTAGCCAAAAATTTAAGTTCAGCCCCCTTCTCTCGTTGTGAACAAAGGTTCTTATACCTGTTCGGAAGTCCCTCTCACCTTCTTTTTTGAAGGTTGTTGAATCCAAAACGTCATCGTCTGGCAGAGAATAGGTGGCAAGGCTGACAAAGACAGATCGCAATCGTCCTGAGTTATCAGAGGTAGCCTGGTTTGCCATCTTCATGTTAGGCACGACGCCACAGGTGATAAATGGGCCTAATCATGTCGGGCGTGCGCCGTAACTGATAGTGGCCATGTGGAGCCACAGGAGGTTGGTGGGCCATGTGCGGGTGCAGGTATTTGCCGGGCCATGTGGAGGCCAGGTGCCGAGGTTGAGGAGGACTCTAGGGTCCCTTGGTGCGGAGGCCGAAAGGGACCCTGGAGTCCCTCGGTGCCGAGGCCGAGGGGGACTCTGAGGTCCCTCGGTGCCGACTTGATCTGTCCGAGCTTGGCTCCATCAGTCACTTGGTCCGTTAGCCCTAACATGGCTTGATCAGCCACATTAGATGCCCCCCGTCCCTGAGATGGTGCGAGCACATCTCCCGCCCAGTGAAAGGGGCGTAAGATCACTCGGTGGCTGATCCTGTCGTGCCATCAGTCGCTAAAAGGGGCACGTGTCCTCGGGAGGGGGGGCGACGACTCTTTAATGTCGAAAGTATGGGGTACCACGACGCCACACCCTATCAACCCTCACCATCAGATCTGAGGGGGATCCTCCTTGAAATTGGGGAAAACCCTTCAGGACTAGCAGAAAGGTAATCACCATTATTGAGCTGACGTTACCGATCCCATCATTGACCGTAGATCTCGAATCCCGCGCGCGGGTGATTGCCGAAGCGTCTCTTCCAGTGGCAGGTGTGCACATGGCAAGTCGAGCCAGCGGAACAATTCAAAAAGAAGGCATAAGAGAAGGGTCGCCATGGACCTGGCTCCTCGCACCTTCGAGATCTCCCTCTTCTTTCCCTAAGCTTGAGCCTTATCCAAGTCTTCCTCTTGGACCTTGTCGTTCTTCCTCCTTCGTTCAGGTCAGTCCTCCAACTCCTCTTTGCTTCCTTTTTATGGCTTCATCACCCTCGTGGTCCTCCTTCCCTCCTTTCGAGGACAATGCATCCCTTTCCTCAGCATAACTGCGGGTTTCTCTATCCCCAACACCCCCATGGTCCTCCTCTTCTTCTTCAGAGGACCAAGTCCCTTTATTACAGTGCGGGCTACCGACAGGATCCCTGTCAGGGATTGTCTGGCCACCGCAGCTTCTCTGCCTAGGTTAGGAGGGCGTCCTCGGAGGGGACCGCCTCCTCCACCACTCCTGCAGACCTAGCATCTCTTAGGATAGCCTATAGATACCCGAGGATGTCTGGTTGTTCGCCCCCAGACCCGAACAGGGTGACTTCTTCTTAATCTGGAGAGTCGCCTTGTACGAGGTGTTCCTTAAGGCGGGTCTCCGGCTTCCTCTCCACCCTTTCGTAGTTAGCCTCCTCCATAGGTATGCCTTAGTGCCTGCACAGCTGGTTCCAAACTTCATTCGACCATCTGTGCGTTTCTAGTGCTGTGTCATTTCTAAGGCATAGAGGGTAGGATCTCCTTATTCTGCAGCCTCTAACCCTCCATCCACAATCCGGCTGATGGTTGTTCGCACCTAGGCCCGGTTGAGCCATCAAATTGGGTCTCCCCACGTCCGTTAAAGGGTGGAAGACCCGATTTTATTTGCACACCTCGAGGGGGTGAGGCCAGATTGGGGGAGCCGAACCTAGAGCCCAACAAGAACTTGTCGGTGGTCCCAGGAGATCGGGAGGTGTTCGAGCAGCTGTTGACCTCCGTGTCCCTCGCTGCCAAGAACTCCTATCGGAGGAGAACCTCTAGCTCGTGGGTATTGCCCCAAGCAATGGTGAGCAGTTGTGAAGACCTTTCCCCTTTTTTTCTTCTTCCTTTTTTTTGACCAATCTTTGGCACGTGCAGATATGAGGACACTGACCGACGCCATGAAGAAGACGATGGCCAAGAGGAAGAGGGCCACCGGCGACGCAGAGGGGTTGAGGAAGAGGACTCGTTCTCAGTCACCGATCCCTCCCTCCAATGAGCCCCAGGCGGGTCAAGGGGCCGCCCTACCGATCGACCTCATCGCCGAGTTGCCTTCAGAGGGGCTGAGGGTCGAAGTGGTTCCATCACCTGCGGAGCCGGTCACCTCGGGCATGGGGCCGGTTCGCTCGGCAGCCGAGCCGACCCTGGAGGGGGGTCCGCCGCTGGGAGAGCAGGTGGGTGAGGAGCATCCACAACAGTGGGGCCATTAGCGGGTGAGCTGTCGTCGGTCTCGGCACGACACCCACATCCTTGTAGTCGGTCGGGACTGAGGGAGGTGGGGTCGGGGCGATCCCCTTCCGACCATCGCTCATGAACCACAGTCGCATGGTGGAGCGGCTGATGGCCCAGATCTTCCTATCGGAGTTCCAGAGGAAGCTTCACCGCTAAGGAGATTCTGCCTTCTTTCAGGATGCCTCGCGGCTCTGCTATGGGTAAGCACCCTCCCCTTTCATCAAATTTTCTTACCTTATTACGCACTGACAAAGACTTCTGATGCAGGTGGCAAATTCCATGGCCGTCATAAAGGACGTCACCATTCAAGGCAACACGGTCCTTCACCGCACCCGATAGAGGCCGTTGACACTCAGGATAGGGCCGAGATGGCACTGGAGACGGCCCAAACCGAGCGGGCAGAGGAGCTCGAGGAGGCCAAGCGCTAGGCGACGATCGAGCTTGAGCACCCTGTACCGTTGAGGCGAGGCTGAAGGAGACGGAGATGAGACTGAGGGAAGCAAGATGGAGTTGAATTTATGTCAACATCGGCTTCACACCCTGTCGGTGAAGGCGGCCGAGGAGCGGGCCGAGAACTTCGAAGAGATCGCCTACTTGACCGACGCAAGGGTAGCCGATGCCGCGGCAGAGGCGCGAGGCCCTTCAGAAGGTGTCCAAGATGGCAGTGGTACGAGCCACGAGGTGAAGGCCACAGCAGTCGGAAGGGCAGCGGCCGAGGTAGTGGGGCGCTACCAGAGCTTGACGCCTTCTTGACGATGTGGCGGAGGCCTCGGTTGAAGTCTACCTCCAAAGCTTTTGGGAATGTAAGGAGAAGGTGGCGTGGGTCTTCAGCATCCTTGGCCTCAATGACCTCGAGTCGGACGGCGAAGAGGAGCCAGAGGTGTCACCCACGGTGCAGGGATCGGCCGGTGATGGGCTAGTGCCAGCCGATGCCTGAAGATCTCTCCTTGTTTTCTTTTTGCATGTTTCCTTTTGTACTAAAGTCCGACTCGAGTCAGCATTTTGTAGACATTTTGATAAGTAATGAAAGGTAAGAATTTTTTATTTTTAAGTGTCAAAGTCTTTGGATTCTTTTTGGATACTTAGCTTGTTAGCACGTCATCTCTTGTGAGGTTGAGTGAGCTCAAAGTGATGACTTGGCCCAAGACCGAAGTGGGCTTCAGAGCGAGTATTGAGGCTGGCTAAGGGGCCGGGCTTAGTCCCGGTGTAGGCATCGGCCTTAGGAGCCAACCTTAGGGGCAGTCTCCTATGCGGACTCTGCGGTAAATCCACCTTGATGTCGACTCAGTGTCGGTCTCTAGCACCGACGCTGGAGTCAGTCTTTGAGCAGGCAGTCGAGTGCCGATGTTGGAGTTGGTCTTTGATGCCAACCTAGAGTCGGTCTTTGAGTGCTGACGCTGGAGTCGGTCTTCGAGTGCCGACGTTGGAGTCGGTCTTTGGTGCCGACCTGGAGTCGGTCTTTGAGTACCGACGTTGGAGTCGGTCTTCGAGTGCTGACGCTAGAGTCGGTTTTCGGTGCCGACGCTGGAGTCGGTCTTCGAGTGTGACGCTGGAGTCGTCTTCGAGTGCCGATGCTGAGTCGGTCTTTGGCACCGATGCTGGAGTCGGTCTTTGAGTGCCGACGCTGGGTCGTCTTTGGCGCCAACGCTGGGTCGGTCTTTGAGCACCGATGCTAGGTCAGTCTTTGAGCTCCGATGCTTGAGTCGATCTTTGAGTGCCATGCTGGGTCAATTTTTGAGTGTCGACGCTGGATCGGTCTTTGATGCCGACCTGGAGTCAGTCTTTGAGTGTCGATGCTAGGTCAGTCTTTGGCGTCGATCCTGGGTCGACTTTGAGTACTGATGCTGGGTCAGTCTTTGTGCCGACCTAGGTCGGGCTTTGAGTGCCGACATTGGAGTCGGTCTTTGGCGCTGAGAGAGAAAGATACTCAAACATATCTTCGTTAGCCGAAAGAATGAGATGCTCAAATTTTATAGTCTGTTAGTTTATACATTACTGGTAGTACCAACGAGGTTGTCCGCATTCCAGGTGAGGAGTAGCTTCCCATTGAGTCCTTTGATCCGATATGCTCCATGATTGAGAGCTTCGGTGACTCGGTAGGGTCCTTCCCAGTTTGACGATAGTTTGCCCCCCTCCATTGGTTTTGAGATCTTTGCCCACTTGAGGACCAAGTCCCCTAGGAGGAACGCCTTGGAGCGAATGCGAGCGTTGTAGTACTTTGTGGCTCTCTGTCGATAGGCGGCCATCTTGAGTCATGCCCGATTACGTATCTCCTTGACAAGATCGAGGTTGCCCGCAGTTGATTTGGGTTGTCCTCCTTACTGTACGATTCCACCCGAGAACTTAGGATGCCGACCTTCACGGGGATGATAGCCTCTAACCCAAACACGAGGCTGAAGGGGGCCTCTCCTGTGGGAGTCTATGGATCCACAGAAGAGTGCCATCAGCGAGGTATCGGATGTAGGCATCCATCCAGGTGGGTTCTTGGTTGATCGGTAAAGCTTCCTCCATCGCATCAATGCTTGGGACTTCCAAGTGCTCCACGTAGGTCTTCCCCAGGGTCCCGTCGGCCAAGGTGGTGAGGGGGACAAGGCATCGGTTCTGGCGTTCTTCCTCTGGGAATGTAGCTGACACTAAAGTGAGTAAAAATGAGGTATGTGATTGGACCTTACTTAGATAATAGAACATGATGGGTCTCGGGCCTCATACTCTCTAGCGATCTGTTCGAGATGAGCTCGGAGTCGGTGAAGGCCTGAAGGTACTCTGCTTGAGCTCCCTAGCGAGTCTCATTCCGATCAGCAAGGATTCATACTTGGCTTGGTTATTGGTAGCGGGGAAGAGAAATCGGAGGGTGTATTCCATCACCATTCCCTCCGACTCGCGAGGATGAGGCCCGCTCCGCTTCCTTGAGAATTCGATGCACCGTCCATATGAAGAATCTAATCTTTCCCCGTTTCCCTGAGCGAAACGCTCGAGGGTGCCTTGCAGGGCTCCTCGGCCGCTCCTCGGTCCAAGCGCACTTGATCAGGAAATTCGCCAAGGCTTGTGACTTCATGGCTGACCTCAGTCGGAACGACAGGTCGAACTCCCCTCGCTTAACCGCCCACTTGGCCAACCGATCGGAGGTGTCAGGATGGGATAAAATTGCCCTTAGCTGTTGGTCCATAAGCACCATGATCAAGTGGGCTTGGAAGTAAGGCCTGAGACGCTGAGCAGAGACAATCAGAGCAAAAATAATTTTTTTGGTTTTGGAATAACTGGTCTTTTCGTCGTGAAGCAATTTGCTGGTGTAGTAAATGGGCCTCTGCGTCCCGTCAGCATCAATGCGAACGAGCACAGATCTGACCACCTCGGGAGATGCCGCAAGGTAGAGGAAGAGTTTCTCCTCCTCTCTCGACTTGGATAGTAGCGGCGGGGTTGATAGGAACTCCTTCAATCCTTCGAAGGATCTCGGGCACTCCTCCGTCCACTAAAGCCATTGACCTTGCGCAGGGCTTTGAAGAAGGGTAGGCATCTTTCTACTAACCTTGATAGAAAGCGGCTTAGGGCAGCCACTCTCTCAGCGATAATGCATGGGCGAGGCATGATGGCGGTGAGTTTCCCTCTGAGGGGATCTCCCACGAGTTGACTGCTGACTAGGCTAATCGGCTCCCGCATCCGGCGAGGATGGCCTCAGGTTGTTGCGCAGCCGCTAACTGTTGTTGTAGCTCATGAACCACCGCCATAAGTGACTGAACTTGTAGGGTGAGGGCAGCGATCCGATCATCCTGAGGTGGTGGCGAAGGTGGAGCAAGGCGGTTAGCCTCCTACTGTTCGGCTTTTTGGCGATGCCCCCGGTGTAGCTGGTGGAAATCTCCTAGGCATGCATCACCACCATCCTTTTATTTTCTTCGAGGAGTTGAGGTTTGCAGCTAACTGTTTTGAGGCTTTCTATCTCCTTGTCCTCTCACTCCTCCCTACCTGGCGCACCAATCTGTTGTCACCAAATCACCTTCTCGAACGTCAGGCGAGGATGAGGATCCAGAGGACGATGAGGCAAAGTTGGAATCTTCAAACACCTCCTCCTTAGGCATAAATCCTGCAAGAAAGTCCTTGAGGACCGGTTGCTCCGGTGGGACCCTTCGACGCTCAAGTGAGGAAATAATGATGAATCATGGACTAAAAGACTTAGCCAAAAACTTGGAGTTTAGCCCCTCTCTTCTCATTATGAGCAAAGGTTCTTATACCTATTCGGAAGTCCCTTTCACCTTCTTTTTTGGAAGGTTGTTGAATCTGAGACATCATTGTCTGGCTGAGAATAGGCGGCAAGGCTGATAGAGATAGGTCACAACCATCTCTGAGCTTGTCAAGAGGTAGCCTGGTCTACCATCTCCATGTCAGGCGCGATGTCACAGGTGGCAGGTGGGCCTGGTCATATCGGGCATGTGTTGTAACTCGTAGTAGCCATGTAAGGCCGCAGAAGGTTGGTGGGCCACGTGACGGGTGCAGGTATCTGCCGGGCCACGTGGAGGCCAGGTGTCGAGGCCAAGGGGGACTCTGGGGTCCCTCGATGTCGAGACCGAAGGGAACCCTGGAGTCCCTCGGTGCTGAGGCCGAGGGGGACTCTGGAGTCCCTTGGAGCCGAGGCCGATGGGGACTTTGGAGTCCCTCGATGGGTGCCGAGGCCGAAGGGGACTCTAGGGTCCCTCGGTGCCGACCTGGTCTGTCTGAGCCTAGTTTCATCAGTCATTTGGTTCATTAGTCCTAATGTGGCTTGATCAGTCACATCACTTTTCATCTGCATAATTCGCATGCATTGCAAGGACTGGGGAAAAACAAATGATGATCAAAGGACCCAAGCAATCTCAGCTTACTGCAGGAGAGCAATATTAACTTCTTAGTAAATCTTTTCCCCATTGAAGGATAAATTTTTTTTGAAAAACCCTCTTGGTAACTTTTTTTTATATAAACTGTGCCGATGAGTTTAATATCTATGTATAGCGATGTGATACCCAAATTTAAGTTTAGTCCCATATTGGATGGACAAGAAATGTGTGATGTATTTATAACTCAAGCCCACTTTCTATCCATTAACTTTTACTTGAGTTTTTGGGCCATATAGTTTTAGTCTGCTAATGAGGTTAATTGGACTAGTGAGTAGCCTTAGAACATTACAAATGGTATCAAAACCGATGTTACAAAAAACCGATGTTACAAATGGTATCAAAACCGATCCGAGTGTACGAATAGTGGATGACTTTAGGGATCCGAGTGTGCGAAAGTTGATGGGCCCTTAGTGGGCTCGCATTATAAGATGAAAAGATTATGATACCCAAATTTAAGTTTAGTCCCATATATAATATTGGAGGATCATGTCAATAATCCTTTTGAATCGGAAATGTTCTAGATTTAATTTAGAATTGAAAATAATTAATCAATATATTTTTTAAAAAGAGCACAAGTAACATAACATAAATAAGAGCACAAAAAAATTATTTGATGAATAAAATAAAATTTATTACTATAATTACAAACATATAAGTTGATCAAGTATTTTGGCTAATTCGTAATGTTATATCAAGCTATTTAAAAATAATACAGATTTTAGGTGAGAAATGTTCTTATAAAAATGTGTTTGATGGATAGAATAGAAGCAAAATAAAGGATTTAATCTATCCTATTCCTATTGAATGTCATTTTTTAGAGGCTCAAAAAATTTATTCTTTTACTCATACTATATTTCATATTTTATGTTAGAAATAATTGAAATTTTATGCAAGAAGAGAAAATTTTTGTTATTCTACCTTTCTATTTTTAACCTCTCCTCCTAGGTGCCTCTTTTATTAAGCTCTCCTCTCCTTTTATTTCATTCTACTTATTTTTGACACTATTAAACCTCTTTGACCATTGGTGAGTCAATTTGGTACAGTGAAGCCTTAATATGTTGCCTTCATAAGATTGAGGTCTATGATCTCCCAAGCTTCACTCCTATGTCTTATATTATTGCTTTTGTATTCTGGTGGAGTCCATCTCAAGTCCTTGAGAAACATCTCAACTCAACTCAACTCAACTCATCTAAGCCTTTTTCCATCTACATGGGGTCAGCTATATGGATCTGCTTTCTTCACTCTGTTCTATTCGGGATTAAATCGATACTCAAATTACAAATAATTATATCTCCTTAAGAAACATCAGCAAACTAATTCAATATCTTGACAGTCTATGGCCCTTTATGCTTGGGAAGAGTCTAACCTTCCTTGATCTCTTTATTCTCAAAACCTTTCTTCCTCTCTTCCATCCTCTCTAGTTGCTAGCGATCGAAATTGGTGACATTTAATTTGTCATCTCATTAGTGTTAAGAGTATCAATTTCCTAAATATCAATGCCCTTTCTCCTATGTTGCAGCTCCCTCATTGTTTTTAAGGCTCTGTTGGGTCGTCCCTTTTAGTTGTCAACAAGCCGATTTAAGTCAGTTTTTTGCCCTAATTTGTTGCTTCATTGGTTCATGGGCTTGGTCTTTTGGTTGGAAGATGAATCACTCTATAGTCTTATGCCCATAATATGGTTGATGGCAACTCTATCTAATTGTTGATAGAAGTTGTTTAGTAATTAAGCAACATTTGCATATTTTTGTTGTTTAATAGTACGATTTTGTATATTTGTATTAATAGTTGTCTGGCTTTTAAATTACATTCTTATACATGATTAATTCAATTTATATTTTTCTATACTACTATAGGGCATGGAACTATCCTATGCCACAACATGCACGGTAGCATGTCTATAAGGGTTTTGAGTGTACCCATTTTGATTTTGCTTTTAATTTTACCTATATTGAAGGCCTTTCCATGATTTTGTATTCTCAAAATATCTCAAATATAATTGATCCGCCAAAAGGTAACAATTACATTTGCACATGCAAACAATGTTGAACATGCAATAAGTTGCACAGTTCGCTAGTTAGCATATGACATGGCAGGCATCTTATGTAAACCAATAATGATGATTTATTTATAGTTTGAGCTTAATCTTAATTTAAATTAATTTTCTATATTTTAACTATTAATTTATTATTATGGTTATTTGAATGATTTTAAATTTATTTTTATTATTATTCAAGCTACGAAGCAGGATTACTTATTCTTTGTTATAAACATGAACATCCATTTAGTTATTGAAAAGAGCCATGAACCATTGAGAAGAGTTGTTTTTCATGTTAACAATTATATAAAATTTTGCACATGTAGTATGACACGCAAAATTTATCACTCTATTTTGGGTTGTCGTCAAACCACTTTTCTTGGACGTTGGGCAAGGATGAGGATCCAAAGGACGATGAGGACGGATTTGGAAACCTTCAAGCACCTCCTCCTCGGGCAGAAATCCTACAAGAAAGTCTTCGAGGACCGATTGCTCCGGTAGGGACCCTTCGACGCTCAAGTAAGTTACTTGGGAAATAATTATGAATAGTGAACTAAAAGATTTAGCCAAAAACTTGGAATTCAGATCCCTTCTCATCATGAGTGAAGGTTCTTATACCTGCTCAGGAGTCCCTCATATCCTTCTTTGGAAGGTTATTGATTCCGAGACGACATCACCCGACAGAGGATAGGCGGCAAGGCTGATAGGGACAGGTCGCAACTATCCCTGAGCTTGTCAGGGGTAGCCTGCCATTCCTTCGTCTGGCGCAGCATCGGAGGCTGTAGGCAGGTCTGGTCTTATCGGGTATGCGCCATAACGGGCAATGACCACGGGGGCCACCTGCAGTTGCAGGTGGTAGGTGGGCCGCATGGCGGCTGCAGGTGTCAGACGGCTCACATGGGGGCCATTGTAGGCCAACTCTAGAGTCGATGCTAGAGGCCAACTCCGGCATCGATCTTGGAGGCCGACTCCGGCATTAATCTTGGAGGCCGACTTTGGGGTCGATGCTGGAGGCTGACTCTGGCATCGGTCTTGGGGTCGTTTAGATTAGATGGGGGCCTTAGGGATCCCCATTAAATGTCTTTGCCCATCTAACCCTCGTCTCCGTCAGTTACCTCATCCATTAGCCCTAACATGGATTGATCAGCCACATCAGATGCCCTCTGCCCCTGAGTCGTGTGGTTATGTTTTTGCCCATCGAAAGGGATGTACAATCATTCGGTGGCTGGTCCCCACATGCCATTAATTGCGGAGAGGGGCACGTGTCCCCGAGAAACAATGCCTCTAATGCGAAAGATATGGGACACTACAATGCTATCATCTTGTCATCCTTCACCATCGGATTCGGTGCGATCCTCCTCGAAACCGAGGAAACCCTTCAGAATCCACAAAAAGGTGATCGCCATCATAAGGCTGATGTCATCAATGTCCCATCATTGGCCACAGATCATGCTCTCGGTGCGCCCGATGGTTACTAAGGTGCCTCACTCGATGATGGGCGTTCACGTGGCAGGCTGAATCAGGTGGAACAATTTAAAAAAATGGGCATAAAAGGGAGGTTCCATCCTGACCTCAGCCGTTCATGCCTCCAAGGACTCCTCTTCTTCTTCCCTCAAGCTCAGACTCCCTCCAAGACCTTCTTCTCCGAAATCCTGCGTTTGTTGGCCCCTTCCTTCACCAGGTCAGTCCTCCTGACCTTCCTAGCTTTCTTCTTCTCCATGGCCTTCTCGTCCTCATCTTCATCCTGGACCTCCTCCTCTTCCTCCGAGGAACGGGTTCCTATAGCACGGCTACGGGTTGCCAGTGGAACCCCAACCAGGGGCCTTCAAGCAGTTACAGTTCCATCGCCGTCCTTCGCTCGACCACTCAGGGTTAGTATGGAAAGCTCGGAAGGGATCGCCTCCACCATTACCCCCTCCAATTTAAAGACCCTTAGGATAGCCTATAGGATACCCGACGTCCGGCTAATCGCTCCTGGACCCGATGATAGATGACCTCCTCTTCCGGGGGAGTTGCCTTGTAAGAGGAGTTCCTTAGGATGGGTCTCTAGCTTCCTCTCCACCCTTTCATCGTCGACCTTCTCCGTAGGTATGCCTTAATGCTCGCATAGTTGGTCCCGAACTCCTTTCGACCATCTGTGCATTCATGGTACTATGCGGCCTCCAGAGCATATAGGCCCGAGTGTCTCCATTCCGTAGCTTCTACACCCTTCGCCGTCGGGTCACTCTAGCTGGTAGTTGTTTACTCTCAGGCCTGGCTGAGCCATCAGGCTGAGCCTCCTCACATCCATCAAAAGGTGGAAGACCCGGTTCTTCTATGCAAACTTCGAGGGAATGAGACGGGATTGGGGGGACCCGAACTTAGAGCCGAACAAGAACTTGATAGTAGTCCCGAGGGACCGAGAGGCACACAAGCAGTTGCTCTCCTTCGAGGTCCCCCCCCCCCCCGAATGCTCTTGTCGGAGGAGTACCTCCAGCGCGCTGGCATCCTCCCAAGTGATTGTGAGCGATCGTAGATTTTTTTTTTACCGATCAATTTTGGTACATGCAGCCATGAGCCTACCGACCGACGCCGTGAGAAAGGCAGTGGCCAAGAGGAAGAGGGCTGTCAGCGATGCCAAGGGGTCAAGGAAGAGGACTCATTCTCAGTCACCGATCCCTCCCTCCAGTGAGCCCCAGGCGAGTCAGGGGGCCGTCCCACCGATTGATCTCACCGCCGAGTTGCCCCCGAAGGAGCCAAGGGTCAAGGTGGTCCCCCCGCTCGCGGAGCCAGTCACCTCGAGCGCGGGGCTGATTTGCTCGATAGCTGAGCCGACCCTGGATGGAGGCCCGCCAGTGGGAGAGCAGGTGGGTGAAGAGCGTCTGACGGCAGCGGGGCCATCGGCAGAGATGCAGTCGGCCTCTGGCGTGACACCCACGACTTCGGCATCGGCTGAGCCCGCAAAGAGAGGTGGGATCAGGGCAATCCCATCCCGACCATCGCTCATGAACCATGGCCGCATGGCAGAGCGACTGCTGGCCCAAGTCTGCCTACCGGAGTTCCAGGAGGAGCTCCGTTGCCAGGGATGCTTCGCGGCACTACTATGGGTAAGTATTTTCTCTTCTCCATGATAATTTCTCACTTCATTGCATGTTGATAGAGACCCCCCTTTGTGCAGTTGGTAAACTCCATGTCCACCGCGAGGGGGGTCACTCTCTGAGGCAACAGGGCTCTCCGTTGCGCTTAACAGGAGGCCATTGATGCTCAA
>UESW01001451.1:435769-460975 GCA_900491605.1 Calamus simplicifolius | reverse complement strand
GTAGGTGTTGGTTGCACCGAACCACTATAAAATTCTTGTGTTTGCCGTGCCTATTTTCTCTTCTCTATCTCTCTTTATTTGCTTGTGCATTGCTTTTAGTTACCTCTCACTTGCACATCTTGCTAACTAATCAATTAAAGTTAAAAAGTCTTAAATTTTTAAGAACCCAATTCACCCCCCCCCTCTTGGGTTGCCATCTGGGCCAACAATTGGTATCAGAGCAAGTGCTCATTTAGAATTTGATCTCACGATCAAGGGCTAAAGATCCTTATGGCAACACAAAGTGGTTCAAGTTTTGCTGAAGGTCATTCTACGAATAGACCTCCTTTATTTAATGGAACCAACTATTCATATTGGAAAGCTAGAATGAGAATATTCATTCAAGCTTCTGACTATGATTGTGGGGAGTAATAATAAATGGACCTAGTACACCCACACACCTTATTGATGGCACTATTGTTCCTAAGCCCGAAAGGGATTGGAATGATAATGATAGGAGAATGGCACAACTAAATGCTAAAGCCATTAATATTTTATATTGTTCCTTAGACTCAAATGAATTCAACCGAATCTCAACTTGTAATTCCGCAAAAGAAATTTGGGATAGGTTGGAAATAACACATGAAGGAACAAACCAAGTAAAAGAATCAAAATAAATATTTTGGTTCATAAATATGAATTATTTACAATGGAACAAACTGAAACCATCACATGCATGTTCACTAGATTCACTGATATTGTGAATGGTTTGAAAAGTCTTGGTAAATTTATACTAATGCTGATCTTGTTCGCAAAATTCTTAGGTCACTACCAAGATCGTGGGAAGCAAAGTCACTGCCATCCAAGAAGCAAAGACCTCAATGCACTACCTTTAGAGGAGCTTCTAGGATCCTAATGACCCACGAGTTAACAATGAAGCAGCATGTTGAGGAGGAAACAAAAAGAAGAAAACCTTGCCCTCAAGACTGCAGAAATGGAAGAGAGCAGCAGTGAAAGAATGATGAAGATGATGAGGAAACTGCTCTCTTGGCCAAAAATTCAGAAGTTTATGAGAAAAAGGCCTTTCCATAAAAAGAAATTTGGAGCAAAATTGAAGGAGAAAAGGATAAGAAAAAGGACAAGGAGAAAGAAAAGAAAAAGAGCCCTTAGTATGTTATGAGTGTAAAAAGCCAGGGCACTTTATATGATTGTCCTTTACTGAAAAAGGCCTACAAGAAAAAGAAGAAAGCATACATGGCAACTTGGTCTGATGAATCTTCCTCCGAAGAAGAAGAACAAAAGAAGTTGCCAATATTTGCTTCATGGCCAACGACGACGACAACGACAATGAGGTAAGTTCGAAAACTCAAATGATGAATTTACATTTGATGAAATGTTTGAGGCTTTCAATGAACTTATGATTGATTTTAAATCCTTGAAAAAAAAGTATAAGTTTTTGAAAAATGACAATATTAGTTTAGCTAAAAGTAAAAATGAATTAGCTTTAGAAGTTAAGAACTTAACTAATGAAAAAGAAGAACTTAGCAAAGAAAGAGATAATCTTAATCAAGAAATAGATTTGTTAAAATCTGAAACTAAAAACTCAACTAAAGATTTAAAAGATCAAATAGAAACTTTAGCTTTAGATAAAGAACAGCAAGCTAAAGAAATGACTCTCTTAAGAAAGATGTTAAAAAATATAAAGACATTGTTGAGAAATTCACTTAAGTTCAACTAAACTTAACATGATCTTAGATAGTCAAAAAGCTGTTTTTGACAAAGCAGGTTTAGGATATAACACATTAAGGAAACAAAAATCTTAAAGAATATTTTTGTAAAAGCCAACCAAAGTAATATAACTTGTTTTAAATGTAATGAAAAAGGTCATAAATCATTTGAATGCAAAACATTAAATAATAACAACAAGTTAAATATTAAAGCTAAGAAAATATGGGTTCCGAAAGGAACAATTTTTGTTGCTACTAACCATGAAGGACCCAAGAAAGCTTGGGTACCTAAACATAAAGTTTAAATTATGTTGCAGGAATGTCTTGTAGCCAAAAGATCAAAGAAAAAGTGGTACCTTGATAGTGGCTGCTCAAGACATATGACGGGTGACAAAGATGAATTCATCACCCTAGAAGAAAAGAAAGGTGGAGTTGTGACGTTTGGCGATAACGGTAAAGGTCAAATTATGGGCCTTGGTAAAGTTCGCATAACTCCATCTATATTTATTGATAATGTACTTTATGTTGATGGTTTGAAGCATAATCTAATTAGTATAAGTCAATTATGTGATAAAAACTTTAATGTTTCATTTAAATCTTCTTTATGCACTGTAACTAATTCTATTGATGATAGCATTGTATTTACTGGTTATAGACATGGCAATGTTTACTTAGTTGACTTAGAAAAATTATCTTTGAGTGATCATTGCTTAATTGCTGACAATGCTAACATAAATGAAATTAGTTGGTTGTGGCATCGTAGATTAGGTCATGCAAGCACACACCTTATTTCAAAACTAATTAAAATGGATTTAGTTAAAGGATTACCTAAACTAGATTTTGAAAATAATAAAATATGTGATGCATGTCAATTTGGAAAACAAACTAGAAGTTCTTTCAAATCTAAAAACATTGTTTCAACTTCTAGGGCACTAGAGCTACTTCACATGGACCTTTTCGGACCAACTAGAACCACAAGTCTAGGAGGAAAGAAATATGGTCTAGTGATTGTAGATGATTATTCTAGATATACTTGGGTAATGTTTTTAGCTCACAAAGATGAGACTTTCTCGATATTCCTGAAATTCTTCAAGAAAGTCACAAATGAGAAAAACACTACTATAGTATCTCTAAGAAGTGATCATGGAACAGAATTTGAAAATCACTTATTTGAAAATTTCTGCACTGAAAATGGAATTAATCATAATTTTTCAGCCCCTAGGACTCCAACAAAATGGTGTAGTTGAAAGAAAAATAGGACTCTAGAAGACATGGCCCGTACCATGCTATGCGAAAGCAACTTACCAAAGTATTTTTGGGCGGAAGCAATTAACACAGCATGTTACATCTTAAACAGAGCTTTAATAAGACCAATTAAAGAAAACACCTTATGAATTATGGAATGAAAGAAAACCAAATATAAAATACTTTCATGCATTTGGATGTAAATGTTTCATTCATAATAATGGTAAAAACAACTTAGGAAAATTTGATGCTAAATCTGATGAAGGAATTTTTCTAGGTTATTCAACAACTAGTAAGCATATAGAATCTTTAACAAGAAAACCTTAGTAGTTGAAGAATCCATTCATGTAGTTTTGATGAATCTTTAGCAACTAGATCTGAAAAGATTGATGATGAGGAAGATACAAACATAATTGAAAAAGATCTTGAAAAACTTAATATTGAAGTATCTTCTGATCATGAGCAAGAAGCTAAAGATGATGATTCACATAAGGACGATGATGTCAATATTGATCATAATGATATAGATCTTCCAAGAGACTGGAGATATGCTCATAGTCATCCCAAGGAATTGATTATAGGCGATCCATCTCAAGGAATAAGAACTAGATCATACATGAGAAATATTAGTAATCATCTTGCATTT
Organism: Calamus simplicifolius; assembly: GCA_900491605.1. NCBI lineage: Eukaryota > Viridiplantae > Streptophyta > Magnoliopsida > Arecales > Arecaceae > Calamus > Calamus simplicifolius. The sequence continues at coordinate 457,378 of UESW01001451.1, read as the reverse complement.
GTATCACAAATTGAACCTAAAACTATAGAAGAAGCTGAAAAAGATAATAATTGGATGTTAGCAATGCAAGAAGAACTAAATCAATTTACAAGAAATAATGTTTGGACTTTAGTTGAAAGACCTAAAAATCATTCAGTAATAGGATCAAAATGGGTTTTTAGAAATAAACTAGATGAAAATGGCATAGTAATTAGAAACAAAGCTAGATTGGTTGCTAAAGGATATAATCAAGAAGAAGGTATTGATTTTGATGAAACCTTTGCACCTGTAGCTAGATTAGAAGCCATTAGGCTATTACTTGCATTTGCATGTCATATGAACATTAACTTATTTCAAATGGATGTAAAAAGCGCATTTTTAAATGGATTTATAAATGAAGAAGTTTATGTAGAACAACCACCAGGTTTTGAAGATCACGAATTTTCAAATCACGTTTTTAAATTGCACAAAGCTTTATATGGTTTGAAACAAGCACCTAGAGCTTGGTATGATAGGTTAAGTAAATTCTTAATAGAAAATGATTTTACAAGAGGAAATGTTGATAAAACTTGTTTTTGAAAAGAAAAAGTAAAGATTTACTTGTAGTACAAATATACGTAGATGACATTATTTTTGGTGCTACTAACGATTCTCTTTGTCAAGAATTTGCAAAGTTGATGCAGGGAGAATTCGAGATGAGCATGATGGGAGAACTCAACTTCTTCCTTGGACTCCAGATCAAACAAAGCAAAGAGGGAATCTTTATCAACCAAACCAAATACACAAGAGAACTACTCAAAAAGTTTGGTATGGAAACAATGAAACCCCTCGGAACTCCAATGAGTCCTTCATGCAAGCTGGACAAAGATGAAGAAGGTAAAAAGGTTGATCAAAAGTATTATCGAGGTATTATCGGATCCCTTCTTTATTTAACAGCAAGTAGACCAGATATTATGTTTTCAGTATGTTTATGTGCTAGATTTCAATCTGAACCTAAAGAATCACATTTAATAGCTGTTAAAAGAATACTAAGATATCTAAATGGAACAAAAATGTAGGTTTATGGTATTCTAGAGACTCCACATTAAACCTAATTGCATATTCAGATTCTGATTATGCTGGATGTAAATTAGATAGAAAAGCACAAGTGGTGCATGCCATTTCTTAGGAAGTAACTTAATCACATGGTTTAGCAAAAAGCAAAATTCAGTTGCATTATCAACTACTGAAGCTGAATATGTAGCAGCTGGAAGTTGCTGTGCGCAAATCCTATGGATTAAGCGACAACTTGAAGACTATGGTATCACACTTGATAAGACACCCATAAGATGTGATAACACTAGCGCAATCAATTTAACTAAAAATCCAATTCAACACTCAAGAACAAAACACATAGAAATTAGATATCATTTTATAAGAGAACATGTAGCTAATGATGAAATTTGTTTAGATTATGTAAACACTGAAGAACAATTAGCTGACATATTACAAAACCTTTAAATGAAGAAAGATTTTGTTATCTTAGAGGAGAGTTAGGAATTTGTAATCCTTTTGAATAAATTTTGAAACCTTAAGGAAATATATCTAGAATTCTTTCAAATTCTCAAAATCTTAAGGAAATTTATCTAGAACTCATATCAATTTGATTTCTCAAATCCATGATTTTTAATCATACTCAAAGATCAAATTCCGGACATTCGGATTTCTGAATCTAATCTTTTTTCTCTGTTGTCTCGGAGCCGACTCGAGAGTATCGGAGTCGACTCGAGTTTCTGCTGAAACTCAGGAGTCGACCCCTCTCTGAGCGAGTCGACTCGAGATCGTGTCCGTGCTCTGTGACTTTCGCGAGCCGACTCACACTTTGCGCGAGTCGACTCGACGTGGTCCCAGTCGATTATTTAGGGCACGAGTCGACCCACGGACATTTCAAAAATCTTCCAAATCCTCTCCAAAACTTTCCCAAACCCTCCAAACCTCAAATAACCTCTGATTAACCAATCCTTCAAGATCTATGGCACCCAAAACCCGTGGAGCTAGCAGTGGCGCCGGTTGAAGAGAAAAGGACCGTCGACGACCCGTCCGCGAGCCGTCTACGGATTCTCTCTACCCTTCTGCTAGTGATCCTCCCTCCTGCTCCAGCTCCTACTCAGGTAGATCTTCTAGCCAGTAGGATTGTACCACAGGAAGAAAGGTGGATTTTGAATTGTTTGAGAATGAAGGCTTTCATTGGTAGACAACTAATGAGATGGGATTTGAGAAATTTGTTCATTGGACTGCCCACCTACCCTGCTTTGGTTAAAGATTTTACAAGAATTTGTCTAGAGGAGATGATGGTTTAAGCAAGTGAGAGGGGTCTGAACATTACTCCTATTCTTTCTAGATTATTGAATTACCCTTGTCTGGACCTCCACCTTTGCCCCAGAAGATAGATCTCCAGCCTCACCAGATTATTGAACCAAATTTGAGGATTTGAAGAAGTTTTGCTAGTCAACTGCCTTTGGAATTAAGATTCTCACAATATCTGCAGCAGGATTTATTTCCCAAGACGGCAGATTTGACTATGTTTCTGAGAGAGATATTTTTGTATGGATGCTGTTGTTCTGGGAAGCCATCAATCTACCTAGGATGATTTTGGTACATTGCAGATTGTGGGGGAAAAGAAATCAAGTTTGCCCTATGGCATGGTTTTAACTAAGTTATTTCAAAGCCAAGGGATTGTTTCAGTGATAGTGAGCCAAAGAAGGAATTAAGACATACTGATTTTATACTTTGGCACTATTCATCGAATGGGTTTTTAAGAAAAATGGAATTGGGAGAGAAAGATGTTACAGAGGATAGAGATAGATGCTGAGGCCCCAGACCTTCTTGAGACATTCATCACCTGAGCCTCCTCAGTGTTCCAGATTCCAGCTCCTCTTGATTCCTACCCCTGCTCCCTGTTGCTCCTGCTCAGTCTTCATCATCTGTAGTTTTTCTGATACAGTTAGATCAACTTCGATCTTATTCAAATCTGAAGTGATCAAGAAAAAGACTGAAAGAAGAATTTAATGAAAAGTTATGAATTTAAAAGAAGCTTATATTCTCTTAGTGATCGGTTGCATCGATTGAGTCCACTCTCAGTTCATCTACCGGTCCTTAAGTGAAGATTTAAAGAATATCTTTGAAGAACTTAAGGATATCTGCGGTGACTCGGAGACATACTCCCAATGCAACGCCGAGCTTCAAGATAAAATTCATCTGCTTGTACTTTTGTTGATGAAAAACTCAAAGACTATGTTAAACTTCAATGTGAAGGGATGAAGCAAATTGTGATCATTGAATAGAATTACTAGAAGAAATTTTTAATTTCATGTAATCTCTTTTTGATGTAATCAAATTTACTTTCAATGCAATGACAAGTTTACATTTCATGTACTTTCATTTTGAAGTAATGAGAAGTTTGATGCTTACTTTTGTCTATTCAATTGTAAGTACTTGAATACTTTGAATGCTGTCAATTGATAACTTAATTGAATGAAAGATTTAATGAAATTGACTTCCTAACCTTTTTGTTGATTACAAAAAAGGGGGAGAGATTTAATCGTATATGTTCTAAATTGAATTTCAATGAATTGTTTCTGAAAAATTTTGAATGATTTATAAAATTAAGGTTCATAGGGGGAGCTACCTCATTGAGGGGGAGCCTTTCCATGAACACAATAGTTGATTTTGGAATCACAATTTTATAATGCATATACTCAATGTTTTTGTCATCATCAAAAAGGGGGAGATTGTTGAGAAATTATTGAAACATAATTGCCCCAACTTTATTGATTTTGATGATTTCCAAAAGCCATGAGTATCTTAAAGGAAAAATGTGTTTATTTATCAAAACCTTGAGCTTATTCAAATTGAAAGGAATGAACTATCAATGGTTATATTAATGAGTTTTGAATCAATTAGAAAAAGAAGTTTCAAGCTATGCTAAAAGAATTCAAAAAGGAATTTTACATTTATTTCAATCGATGAATTCTTGAAACATGTCTTGAATCCATGATAATGTCATATTTAATGTATTCAAGTCAAATTTATATTTAAATTTAATTGGGACAATTTTAAAGTCAATCAGAAATTTTTCTGATTTTTGTATCGTTCCCGAGCCGACTCAAGAGTTTCCGAGTCGACTCCCCATGATTTCTCGAGTCGACCCTTGGTTTTCAAGAGTCGACCCCTGAATTCTGCGAGCCGACTCCTGTCTGTGCGAGCCGACTCCGCTCAAACAACAGAACCCATGTTTTTTGAGCACTTCTCGAGTCGACTCCCCTTTCCTCGAGTCGACTCCCGACTTTCGGAGCCGACACTTTTTTCGCGAGTCGACCCCTAAATTTAAAATGTTTCTATTTTTGGTAATCGACCTCGAGCCGACTCCCACAAGCTCGAGTCGACTCCGAAATCTGGGCGCGATTTTTAACGATGACACATCAGCCCCAACGGTAAGATTTTTGAATAACGGCTATTTTTCTTGTCTCTAACGGATATATTTTTGCAGATTCTATAAATAGAGGAGCTCTTTTCAAATCAAAAAAAGAGAAAATCAAAAAGAGAGAAAAGAATATCATTTGAAAAGAGGGAAAAACAGAGCATATTGGAAAAATCTTTTAGCTCAAAGAAGAGTGATTCAAAAGGAGTGAAATCCAAGTGAAAGATTCGTCTACTCCTTCTCATCAATCCACAAAGCAAGAAAATCCAAGCATTTCAAAGTCAAATCGGCGGATTTTCAAAAGAGGAAAAAGCTTCATCTCAACTCCAAAGTCTTCAACGGTCAAGAATCTGCTGAGGCGTGATTCAACACTTAGAGGAGTTGAAGAGAAGAAGGGAGAAAGCCCAAGCATCTACCATCTGCAACATTATCAGGCTTTTCTAACCCTTATTTTTGTACTTCATTTGTATATTTGCTCAAGGGGAGCACTTATTGTTCAAACACTATCTTTTATTTGTTTGCTGATTCAATCAGTGGATTGAATTAGTGGAGGTTGGTATACCTCGTTGCAAGCCGGAGTGCTTGTGTTGGGTTAGTTGTGAGCCCTAGAAAAACAACGTGTAGGGTTTTGTGCTGGTAAGCCCGAGTAAAACCAGCTGGGTTCGTTGTGCACCCGGTAAAACAACAAGTTTGAGTTGTGAGCTTGGAAAACAACTCGGCTGTAATCTAGAGAGATTATAGTGTGGACCCAAGTGAATCTTGGGAGTGGACGTAGGTGTTGGTTGCACCGAACCACTATAAAATTGCCTTGTGTTTGCCGTGCCTAATTTTCTCTATCTCTATCTCTCTTTATTTGCTTGTGCATTAATTTTAGTTAGCCTCTCACTTGCACATCTTGCTAACTAATCAATTAAAGTTAAAAAGTCTTAAATTTTTTAAGTACCCAATTCACCCCCCCTCTTGGGTTGCCATCTGGGCCAACAGATAGTATCTTGACGGGTCAGTCAATAATCTTGCTGGAATGATGATATGGTATATGGATGAGGCCGAGGGCAAGAGGAGATCTTCACTACCTTATGGGATGATCCTAACCTTGGTTTTTAGAAGTCAATGAGTAGTTATTTCTGAGAATAAGCCATCGAAAAACCTTAGGCACACTGACTACTACAGCTTAGCCACTGTGCACAGGATGGGATTTGTGAAAGTGGATGGTAAATGGGAGAGAAAAGGTCATACTAGAGACAGGGTTGTTGAGTCTAATGTGCCTGGCCCTTCTGAGGCAGGACGATCTGTGAGACACAGCTCACCAGAACCCAGTCAGAATGTATCTCCAGCTCCACCTGTTCCTTCTACTTTGATCAGACATCTATTGATTTTTTAGTATTCACTTAGAACAGCTTAGAAGTATTTTTGCTACTCACAAGGAAGAGATGAAATCTGATCTAGATAGCCAACTCATGAACATGAGAGAGACCCTCTATTCTTTGGATGAAAGAATTGGCAAAATTGAGTCTACACTTGAAGCCTCCACTGAAGCTTTAAAGAATGATCTCAAGAACATTTTTGAAGAACTTAAAGATATTGGTGGAGACTCAAAGACTTATTTCAAATGCAATGCTGAGCTTCAGGACAAAATTATGACTGCATGTGCATTTGTTGATAGAAGACTAAAAGAATTTATAAGAACTCAGAGTGAAGGAATGAGAAGAATATTAGAAGATTTGCAAAGACTTATTAGAACTAACTTTTGATTATATTGTAATGAAGTTTCTTTAATGTTATTGAAAGATAATGTTAGTCTAGTTTGATGTTGATTTACTTTTTATTAAAAGTTCTAATATAATGAAGTTTTGATGTAATGAAGTTTCTTTTTGTAATATGATGTAATGTTTGACATTATGATGTAATGAACTTATTTGATACTTAATGAATGTCATTTGATCTTTGAAGCATCATCAATTTTGTCATTTCACTTAAAACTTCGTAACCTTTTTGTTGATTACAAAAAAGGGGAGAAGTTATTGATAGTCGTATATGCATTGAAAGTTATAAAAGGGAAGAGTATTAATTGCATGCATTGGAACAATTAAGCTTAATTAATTGTCATATATGCATTGAAAGGATGAATAGATGTTAAAATTGATATAACTGTTTAATTGGTATCAAACATTAAAAGTTTACTGTTAAAAGGAAAGAATAGATGTTAAATTGAGTATCATAGGGGGAGCTTACCCGTGAGGAATAAATATTTGAGAAATTTGATTTAAAAATCTTATTGTTTAATCATGCATATACTCAATGTTTTTATAATCATTAAAAAGGGGGAGATTGTTGACCCAATTATTGATTTTGATTATTAATAAAAGACATGAGTATATTCATTTTGTTTCTAATAGATTTAATAAGTGTTTCAGGGATTAAAAATGTTTGATCAATCAAAAAGAATAAAGAAACATGTTTTGAATCAATGTTTTAAAAGAAATTTTCAAAGTTCAGAGCCTGAAGTCGACACCCAAATAGTCAGAAGCCGACTCCAAGGCGTATCAGAAGGTTTCTGGGATTTTGGCATGGTCTGGAGTCGACACCCAAGGTTTCGGAGCCTACTCCAACCTGAGATACAGAGAAGTGTATTATGTTTCAGTTTCTGAAGCCGACACCTAGAATTCGGGAGCCAACACCTGAGATTTCGGGAGCCGACACCTGAGTTTCTGGAGCCGACTCTAACCTGAGAACAGAGAGCGTGTTTTATGGACTTTTCTGGAGCCGATACTTACAATTTCCAGAGCCGACTTCCGAAAGCGACAAGTCGACACTTTCCTTTCTCGGAGCCGACTCCCCAATAACTTTTTCTTTACTATTTTGAACACCCGTCTTGGAGCCGACACCTAAAAAGTTGGAGCTGACTCCAACCTGTCAGGAACAGATTTTTTATCTATTAGAACATACTTCAACGGTAAGATTTCTTTCACCGAACCTCTAATGGCTATTTTCTTTGTGTGTAGAAGAATCCAAACATCTCCAACGGCTATATTTCCCACCTAAAACTTAGATTAAGGAGATCTATAAAAAGGGAGAAAACCGTCCGTTTGAAAGAGAGGGATAGAGAGGAAAAATAGAAAAGAAAAAGAAAATATTTTGTGAAAAATCTAAAATATTGAGAGAGAAATCAAAAGAAAAGACTCAGAGCTTACATCAACCAATCCAAGAGAGTCCAAAGAGAAATCCAAGGCATTCAAGTTCAAAATCGAAGGATTTTCCAAGTGAAGAAAAAGAAAGCAAAAGCCCTTATTTTTCCAACTTCTCAACTGCAATCTTTGTGAAGAATCTGAGCTGAGGCCTGAATCAACATTTCAAAGGAGAAGAGGAAAAGAAGAAAAGCTCAAATCAAATTCGCTTCAAACAGGCTTTTCTTACCCTTGTTTATTTAATTGCATATTGCTCATTTAAGGAGTTGTCTTATATTGTAAACTCTATTTTTCATAGTTGTTGGCTAGTTCAATCAAGGGATTGAATTAGTGGAGGTAGTATACCTCGGTATAAGCTAAGGATAGCTTGTGGTTGGGTTTTGTGCTGGTGAGCCTGGAAAATCAGCTGGGTTCGTTGTAATCCCAGGGGGAAACAATAAGTTTTGAGTTGTGAGCTTATAAAACAACTCGGCTGTAATCAAGTAGATTATAGTGTGGACCCAAGTGATACTTGGGAGTGGACGTAGGTGTTGGATACACCGAACCACTATAAAATCCTTGTGTTTACCGTGTTTTGACTCTCTCACTCTATCTCTTTATTTGTGCTTAATATTTATCATGCACTTAATCTCATTTATTCCAAAGCACATAGTTTTTAAAAGATTAAATTTTTAAGAACCCAATTCACCCCCCCCCTCTTGGGTTGCCATCTGGGCCAACATCATCGAATTGTATCCAAAGTAGAAAAAGGAAAGGAAAAGCTATAGTTTTCGGTTCTAAAACTAGAATGGATAAAAACTCCGTTATAGCATCTCCTATCTCAGCTTAGGGTCCTACTGTCCCGGTTGACAGGAGTGGCCTGCCATCCTATAGTCAGGGTACAGTTCTGGTCGGAGAGATGGATCGGCCTACATTGTTGGAGGGTCGTAGCTGTGACTTGATTGTCTCTTGCCTTAAGGAAGCAATCTAGGGGCAGGGCAACATTACTCTATTTGAGGCTAGAGATGAGTCTGAAGCTCTAATGGTCTGTTCTTCACATAACACTGAGGGTGGTACCTTGCCTATTGGGTGTTTTATGCTAGTACTAATTTTTGGAAGAGACGTGTCCTCTGGTCTGAAATACTCTCTCTCCTTGCCCAGGATTTTCCATCCATTATTACCGGTGACTTCAACTGTATCACTGGGGTTAATGAAAAGAAAGGTGGCAGACGGGTTAATGGCTCAGCGAACATTTTTGAGTTTAGGACCATCATCGATTCTGTTGGGTTGTTGGATTTGAAATTTTTGGGTCTCCAATTCACTTGGTGTAACAATCGTCAGAGATCTGCTCGTGTTTAGGAGAGATTAAACAGAGTCATGGCCATGGCAAATTGGCTCCAAAGTACCCTTCTGTTGCTGTTACTCACCTTCCTAGGATTGCCTTCGATCACTGTCCCATTCTGATATCCACGAAGGTTGATTATTATCAGCAGAGATAGTTTAGATTCAAGCAATTCTGGACTTTCTATTCCTCAGCTCCGTCCATCATCTCCTAGGTTTGGCACATACCTGTGAGAGGCAATGCTATTTATCGATTATCTAAGCATCTTGAATTAGTAAAGCGCAGGCTCTCCAAATGGAATAGACTGAAAGTTGGGGACTTGGTTAGGAAACTCGAGCAGGTCAAAGTTGATATTACTAACCTCCAGACCAAGGAGGATCAGGATGGCTGTCTCCTAGAGTCTGACCTTAATTCTCTCTGAAGGAAGCTCACTCTTCATCACTCGCTTCTTTAGCAGTAGAAGACCTACTGGATGCAGAGGTCGAGGATTCAGTAGATTCGCGACGGGGATCGCAATACCAGATTTTTTTCATCAAGTCATCCTGAAGAGGTGTGCAGCCAATAGGACTCGGCAGTTAGCCGATGAGGAGGGGTAGTATCAGGAGGATATACAAGTTATTCGAGATCAGTTATTTCACTTCTTTCGGTCCAAATGGATTGAGCTTACTAGTGATGGGGCTCTGGTTTTCTAGGTCCCAACATCGAGTAAGGTCACCACATTAAAGAATGACTTGCTTATCAGGCCAATCAAAGCGGAGGAGATTCGCTTGGCTCTTTGGGAACTCAGACCCGACAAGGCCTCTGGGCCTGATGGGTTCCCTTCTTTCTTTTCCGTCGCTATTGGGATATTGTTGGCCAGAAGGTGGTCCAGGCCATTCATATTGCCTTCCAATCCAAATCCATCCATGTTGACTGGAATTGGACTCGCATCACTCTGTGCCTAAGCGTACCGATGCTTCTATCTCCCAACATTATCAGCCCATCAGTCTGTGCACTACTATGTATAAGGTCTGTGCACATCTCTTAGCTGCTCGCCTTCGAGAGGAAATTCTCCATCTTATTTATGCTGAATAGGAGGCCTTTATTAGAGGGTAGCATTTCGAATAATGTTCTTATAGCCCAAAAATTATGCATGATCTCTAAAGAGCCCCTGCCATGAGGTATCTTATGGCTGTGAAGCTTGATATGAAGAGAGCTTACGATAAATTGAGCCGGGCCTTTCTGCACCGGACTCTTTTGGATTTGGTTTTGATAGCATATTTATTGATTGGATCATGGCATGCATTCAGAAGCCATCTTTCTCTCTGATCATTAATGGTAGTCAGGCTGATTTTTTTATTCTGTTGTGGGGCTATGTCAAGGGTATCCTTTATCCCCTTTGTTGTTCATGCTGGATTACGAAATAGAAAATCCCAATCTAATTGGAATAAAATGGCAGCGGAAACAAAATAAATTTATTCCATAACCCACCAAGGATCACATGCGTTTAATAAAAATGAAAGAAGGATAAACAAAAAATATTACCTTTTGTTGACCAGTATGTAATCCGTCTGTTCTTGTGTTGGGTTTGCTCGGATCTTCAAAGGTGCTGCCTTCAGAAAGACGACTACCCTCTACAAGTATCAACACACGAACGAACACCAAAACAGTTTTTGAATGCTAGTTCAAAGTTTATTTTTCACAAAAAAACGAACCATCGTTTTCAACTCTCTGTTTTTCTATTTTTAAGGCAAAAGACACGACCCTTCAAATGCCCAAATAGACACGACCCTTCAAATGCCCCAATAGACACGACCTTTCAAATGCCCCAATAGACATTAAAACATATATATCATATATACAAGTATGCTAGGAGTTTTTGGTTAACTAGGATTTTAATTAATATTTATTTAAAACTTCTTTTAAATAATGACAATTTAAATCCTAGTCCTTACCAAATAAGGAATTTATATTTTTAACCAAAAACATTTATCGATTATTTTCTTATCCAATAAGAAAATATAACTAATTAATTACTTGTCATAATTTAAATTACGAATTTAAATTTTCTCAAAATTAAACTCGAATCTAAATAACAACTAATTATTATTTATAATTTAAAATAATCTCATCATTTTAAATTACTATAGAGAGTAACAAACCGTAACCATTATTGTCGGTTCTTAGTGTGCGACCCTATAGGTTCAATTAACGTTGGCAGTAGGCCTAAATCACATTTTGATCCTACAAATCATAAGCGGCCTCTAGCAAGACATTATGACTACCCAAGTTAAATGAAAAGCTCATGTTCCGAGATAACCTTAAAGTAGCTAATGACATAATCCTTTTGTCACATGATATCTTGATAGAATATAAGGCATGGAAAAAATCAACCTTATATCACTCTATCTTTAATTTCTTGAAACCCAATTAGACTGACTAACAAATAATATTGATCTCCATCAATTCATTTGAGCAAGGCCATGCATTTCTTAGTCTTAATCATCGAGGGGCCTAGAGATATCTCTCTTATAATAAGAGGGACAAATTCCATCTTAATCACTCATATCTCACTACATGATTCTTATTATGTTCAAGCATAATCTTTATAATTTTCAGGTTAAAGACAACGTTTAATTATGTCAAAACATAATATTCCTCATGTTGAGAACTATAGCAATCTCAGGTCTAAGGATTTAATGACACAACTACTAGAGATTAACTTATGACTTGATCCATGTATTAATCTCAAGGCGGGTCTTGTCCAATATTTGTTCTCAACAAATACATATAAATTTGATTTATATTTCATACAAATATTCATCCCATGAATATCAATCAAATTTCATACTAATCTTAATTTATTATTATTCCCACAACAATAGACATTTAGAATAATTATAATATTATTCAAGGATATTATTATATATAAACATGCAAATTATGATAATAGTAAATGCTCATAAATATTCAAAATACCATGTCCATACAATAGGCCTAGGGCACTATTACTAACAATCTTCCACTTGCACTAGGCCCACTCATCAATGTATCTAATACCTATGAACCTAGCATGACGATTATGCTTTGCTTGTGGTAGAGGCTTAGTCAATGGATCAGCAACATTGTCATATGTTGGAACTCTACATATTTTTACGTCACCTCTCTCAATGATTTCTCAAATGAGATGATAACGCCTAAGAATGTGTTTGGATCGCTGATGTGACCTAGGTTCTTTTGCTTGTGCAATAGCACCATTATTGTTACAATGAACATCAACAGGATTTGTGATGCTAGGAACCACTCCAAGGTCAGTAATGAACTTCTTGATCCAAACTGCTTCCTTTGCTGCATCAGATGCGGCTATGTATTTAGCTTCAATTATAAAATCAGCAACAGTGCTTCGCTTCGAACTTTTTCAGCTAACAGCACCACCATTTAAACAAAACACATATCCTGACTGCGATCGAAAATCATCTTTGTCAGATTGAAAGCTTGCATCTGTGTAACCACTTACAACCAGATCATCTTCCAATCGCCATACACCAAGAACACATCTTTAGATCTTCTCAGATACTTAAGAATGTTCTTGGCAGCCGTCCAGTGACTCTCACCGGGATCTGACTGGTATCTACTCATTATGCTTAAAGCATAAGAGACATCTGGTTTAGTGCACAACATAGCATACATGATAGATTCTATTGCTGAAGCATAAGGAATCTTACTCATGCGCTCTCGCTCATCTTTTGTGTTAGGACACTGAGATTTGCTAAGTGTAATACCATGAGACATAGGCAAGTATCCTCTCTTGGAATCTTGCATACTGAACCTTTTCAGTACTTTGTCTATGTAAGTACTTTGACTTAGATCAATCAGCCTCTTAGATCTATCTCTATAGATCTTTATCCCTAGGATATAGGCAGCTTCGCCTAAGTCTTTCATTGAGAAACATTTTCCTAACCAAGACTTGACACTCTGCAAGGTAGGGATATCATTCCCAATGAGTAAAATGTCATCAACATATAAGACCAGAAATACAATGGCGCTCCCACTAACTTTCTTGTAAACACAAGGTTCATCTTCATTTTTGATAAATTCAAACTCTTTGAATGATTCATCAAAACAAAGATTCCAACTCCGAGAAGCCTGCTTCAAACCATAAATGGATCTTTGAAGCTTGCATACTTTACTAGAATTCTCAGGTTGTACAAAACCCTCAGGTTGTGTCATGTACACATCCTCAAGTAGGTTTCCATTAAGAAACACAGTTTTAACATCCATTTGCCAAATTTCATAGTCATAATATGCAGCAATGGCAATGAGAATTCTAATAGACTTAAGCATGGCTACAGGTGAAAAAGTTTCATCATAGTCTATACCATGAGTTTGTTTGAAACCTTTTGCAACTAGCCTTGCTTTGTAAGTATGCACTTTACCATCCATGTCAGTTTTCTTTTTGAAAACCCATTTGCACCCAATGGTCTTTGTACCTTCAGGTGGCTCAATCAAGGTCCATACCTGATTATCATACATGGATTGGATTTCAGACTTCATGGCCTCTAACCATTTCTCAGAGTCTGGATCTAACATAGCCTCTTGATAGGTAGTAGGTTCATTTTGATCCACTAACAATACATCATGATTATCAGTCACAAGAAATCCATATCTCTCGGGCTCATGACGTATCCTATCAGATCTACGTAATTTTGTGCTACAGGTGGTGTGTCAACAATGGTTTGTTGACTTTGAGCATCCACAGGCGGTTCAATGTTATCTTGTGGTTCTCGAATTTCTTCGAGTTGTACCTTGCTCCCACTGGTTCCTTTAGAAATAAATTTCCTTTCTAGAAAGACACCATTCCGAGCAACAAACACTTTGTTCTCAATGGGATTGTAAAAGTAGTATCCTTTAGTCTCTTTAGGATACCCCACAAAAAACATTTGTCAGACTTGGGTTCCAGCTTATTTGAAACTTGACGTTTTACATAAGCTTCACAACCCCAAATCTTAAGAAAAGACAAACTGGGCTTTTTACCAATCCACATCTCATATGGTGTCTTTTCAACCGCTTTGGTTGGAACTCGATTTAGTGTGAACGCAGCTGTTTCAAGTGCATAACCCCAAAAGGTAAGTGGAAGATCCGTTAGACTCATCATAGATCGAACCATATCTAATAAAGTTCGATTCCTTCTTTCAGACACACCATTCCATTGTGGTGTTCACTACAAGAAAATCTTGAAATAGCGATGCAAAATTAACGATGAATCATTGCGTCGCTAAATTGCGACCACATTGCGATGCCGCTGTGACAACAAAAAATAGCGATGCAATTAGCGACGCATTCGCGACTCAATAAACCAGATAATCATAAAAATTAAAATTTTAAGTTAGCGACGCAAATAATGCATCGCATATTTTAAATTTAATTTTTATAAAATATAATTATAAAAAAAAATTGCGATGCAACACAGTGCGTCACAAAGTTTTAAAAAAATTAATTATGTTAAATAGCGATGCAATAGCGATGCAATAAACCAGAAAATTAAAAAATATTTTTTTAATTTAGCGACACATGTATTGCATCGCAATTATTATAAATAAAATTAATATTTATAAAATATAATTATGAAATAAAATATTACGATGCAATTCAGTGCGTCGCAATGTTTTTAAAAAAATTAATTATATTTAATAGCGACTCAATAGCGACGCAATAAAAATAAAAATATTTTTTATTTAGCACACTAGTATTGCGTCGCAATATTTTTTAAAAAATAATTTTTTTAAAAAAATTAAAAATAATTATGAAATAAAATATTACGATGATTTTGGTGCGATGCATAAATTTAAAAAAATTAATTTTGTTAAATAGCGACACATTAGCAACGTAATAAATCAGAAATTAAATAAATAAATCGCAACCGTCTGATCGTCGCCGATCGGATCGATCGCAACGGTCCGAGATCGATCAGGGCTTGGATCCATCGCAAATGTCGGATCGTCGCCGATCGGATGGATAGCAATGGTTCGAGATCGATCATCGCCGATCGGGATCACGTCTTAGATCGATCGCAACCGTCGGATCATCGCTGAACGGATCGATCGCAACGGTCCGAGATCGATCGTCGCCAATCAGGATCAGAGCTTAGATCGATCGCAATCATCAGATCGTCGCCGATCAGATCGATCGCAACGGTTTGAGATCGATCATCGCCGATCGGGATCATGGCTTGGATCAATCGCAACCGTTGGATCATCGCCGAACGGATCGATCGCAACGGTCCAAGATCGATCGTCGCCGATCGGGATCAGGGCTTGGATCGATCACAACCGTTGAATCATCGCCAATTGGATCGATCGAACGGTCGAAGATCGGTCATCGCCGAACGGGATCGATCATGGCTTGGATCGATCGCAACCATCGGATCGTCGCCGATCGGATCGATCGCAACGGTCCGAGATCGATCGTCGCTGACCGGGATCGATCATGGCTTGGATCGATCACAACCATCGGATCGATCGCAATGGTCTGAGATCGATCATCGTCGACCGAGATCGATCATGGCTTGGATCGATCACAACCATTGGATCGTCGCCGATCGGATCAATCGCAACGGTCCGAGATCGGTCGTCGCCGATCGGATCGATCATGGCTTGGATCGATCGCAACGGTCGGATCGTAGCCGATCGGATCGATCGCAACCGTCCAAGATCGGTCATCGCCGACCGGGATCGATCATGGCTTCGATCGATCGCAAACCGTCGGATCATCGCCGATCAGATCGATCGCAACAGTTCGAGATCTATCGTCGCCGACCGGGATCGATCATGGCTTCGATCGATCGCAATCGTCGGATCGTCACCGATCGGATCGATCGTAACGGTCCGAGATGGGTCGTCGCCGACCGGATCGATCATGGCTTCGATCGATCGCAACCGTCGGATCGTCGCCGATCGGATCGATCGCTATGGTCTGAAATCGGTCATCGCCGATCGGGATCGATCATGGCTTCGATCGATCGCAACCGTCGGATCATCGCCGATCAAATCAATCGCAATGGTCCATGATCGGTCGTTGCCGACCGAGATCGATCATGGCTTCGATCGATTGCAACAGTCGGATCGTCGCCGATCGAATCGATCACAATGGTCCGAGATCGGTCGTTGCCGACCGGGATCATGGCTTGGATCGATCGCAACCGTCGGATCGTCGCCGATCGGATCGATCGCAATGGTCCAAGATCGGTCGTCGCGACCGAGATCATGGCTTGGATCGATCGCAACCGTCGGATCATCGTCGATCGGATCGATCGCAATGGTCCGACATTAGTCGTCGCCGGCCGGGATCGATCATGGCTTGGATCGATCGCAACGGTCCGAGATCAGTCATTGCCGACCGGGATCATGGCTTGGATCGATCGCAACCATCGGATCATTGCCGATCGGATCGATCGCAATGGTCCGAGATCGGTCGTCACCGACCGGGATCATGGATTGGATCGATCGCAACCGTCGGATCATCGCCGATCGGATCGATCGCAATGGTCCGACATTAGACATCACCGACCGGGATCGATCGCAACGGTCGGATTGTCGCCGATTGGATCGATCGCAATGGTTCGAGATCAGTCGTCGCCGACCAGGATCAGGGCTTGGATCGATCGCAACCGTCGGATCATCGCTGATCAGATCGATCACAATGGTGCGAGATCGGTCGTCGCCGACCGGGATCATGGCTTCGATCGATCGCAACCATCGGATCATCTCCGATCGGATCGATCACAATGGTCCGAGATCGGTCGTCGCTGGTCGAGATCAATCATGGCTTGGATCGATTGCAACCATCGGATCGTCGGCGATCGATTGATCGCAACGGTCCGAGATCAGTCATCACCGACCGGGATCGATCATGGCTTGGATCGATCGCAACCGTCGAATCATCACCGATCGGATCGATCGCAATGGTTGAGATCGTCATCGCCGATCGGGATCAATCATGGCTTGGATCGATTGCAACGGTCGGATCGTCGCCGATTGGATCGATCGCAACGGTCCAAGATCGATCGTCGCCGATCGGGATCATGGCTTCGATCGATCGCAACCATCGGATCATCGCCAATCGGATCGATCGCAAAGGTCCAAGATCGGTCATCGCCGACCGAGATCGATCATGGCTTGGATCGATTGCAACCATCGGATCGTCGGCGATCGGATCGATCGCAATGGTCCGAGATCGATCGTCGCCGACCAGGATCGATCATGGCTTGGATCGATTGTAACTATCAGATCGTCAGCGATCGGATCGATCGCAACGGTCCGAGATCGATCGTCGCCGACCGAGATCGATCATGGCTTGGATCGATTGCAACTATCGGATCGTCAGCGATCGGATCGATCACAACGGTCCGAGATCGGTCGTCATCGACCAGGATCGATCATGGCTTGGATCGATCGCAACGGTTGGATCATCACCGATCGGATCGATCGCAACGGTTGGATCATCACCGATCGGATCGATCGCAACGGTCCGAGATCGGTCATCGTCGATCGGGATCGATCATGGATTAGATCGATTGCAACCATCGGATCGTCGACGATCGGATCGATCGCAACTGTCCGAGATCGGTCGTCACCGACCGGAATCGATCATGGCTTCGATCGATCGTAAACCGTCGGATCATCGCCGATCGGATCGATCCAATGGCACCATGCATCGCAATATTTTTAAAAAATAAATTATGTTAAATAGCGACACATTAGCAACACAATAAACCAGAAAATTAAAAAAAATAATTTTTAATTTTGCGACGCATGTATTGCGTCGCAATATTTTTAAAAAAATAAATGATATAAAAAATTAAAAATAAAACATTGCGATGCAAGCATATGCGTCGCAATTATTTTTAAAAAAAATAATTTTTATCATATACAATTATCAAATAAAAATATTGCGACGCAAACCAGTGTATCACAATATTTTTAAAAAATAATTATGTTAAATAGCGACGCATTAGCGATGCAAAAACTAGAAAATTAAAAAAATAATTTTTTATTTTGCGACACAGGTATTGCGTCGTATATTTTTTTAAAAAAAAAAATATTATAAAATTTAAAAATAAAGCTTGCGATGCAAGCATATGCATCGCAATTATTTTAGAAAAAATAATTTTTATCATATATATTATCAAATAAAAATATTACGATGCAAAACGGTGCGTCATATTTTTAAAAAATAAATTTTATTAAATAGCGACGCATTAGCGACGCAATAAACCAGAAAATTAAAAAAAATACTTTTTAATTTTGCGACGCATGTATTGCATCGCAATATTTTTTAAAAAATAAATATTATAAAAAAAAAAATAAACATTGTGATGCAAGCATGCGTCGCAATATTTCAAAAACAAAATTATCAAATACAATTATCAAATAAAAATATTATGATGCAAACCGATGCATCGTAATATTTTTAAAAAATAAATTATGTTAAATAGCGATGCATTAGCGATGCAATAAACTAGAAAATTAAAAAAAAAATAATTTTTATTTTGTGACGCATGTATTGCGTCGCAATTATTTTATTTTTTAAAAAATAAATGTTATAAAAAAATAAAAATAAAACCTTGCGATGCAAGCATATGCGTCGCAATTATTTTTAGAAAAAATAATTTTTATCATATATAATTATCAAATAAAAATATTGCGACGCAAAATGGTACGTCATAATATTTTTAAAAAATAAATTTTGTTAAATAGCGACGCATTAGCGATACAATAAATCAAAAAATTTAAAAAAATTAATTTTGCGACGCATGTATTGCGTCGCAATATTTTTTAAAAAAATAAATGTTGTAAAAAAATTAAAAATAAAAACATTGCGATGCAAGCATATGCATCGCAATTATTTTTTAAAAAAATAATTTTATCAAATATAATTATCAAATAAAAATATTACGATGCAAATCGGTGCGTCGCAATATTTTTAAAAAAAATTATGTTAAATAGTGATGCATTAGTTATGCAATAAACCAAAAAATTAAAAAAAATTATTTGCGACGCATGTATTGCGTCGTAATATTTTTTTTAAAGAAATAAATGTTATAAAAAAATTAAAAATAAAACCTTGCGATGCAAGCATATGCATCGCAATTATTTTTAGAACAAATAATTTTATCATATATAATTATCAAATAAAAATATGTGATACAAAACGTTGCATCGCAATATTTTTAGAAAGTAAATTATGTTAAGTAGCGATGCAATAAACCAAAAAATTAAAAAAATAATTTTTAATTTTGCGACGCATGTATTGCATCGCAATATTTTTTAAAAAATAAATGTATAAAAAAAAAAATAAAACATTGCGATGCAAGCATATGCGTCGCTATTATTTTTAAAAAAATAATTTTTATCAAATATAATTATCAAATAAAATATTGTGACGCATTAGCGACGCATTTTCCCAGAAAATAAAAAAAATTCCCTTCGAACATTGCCGCCAAATTAGCGACTCATTAGCGATGCAATATTTGCATCGCTAATTTTCCTAGAAAATAATAAAAAATTAAATTAGCGATGGATTAGCAACGCATAATTTGGCCGGCCCCCCCCCGGCCATAATAAATTTTAAAAAAAATTAGCGAGGGATTAGCGATGCAAAATTGCGTCGCTAATCCCTTCTATATAAATTGAGTCGCGCCCGCCCCCCCGGCCTCTTCTTCTTCCTCTTCTTACCCTAACCCGCCGCCGTCTCTGCCTCCGGCTCCCCCCGCCCTCTCCTCCGGCTCTAGGAACCACCGGCGGTAAGCCCCCCCCCCCCCCCGGCGGCGACCCCTATCTATCGAGGTAAGTCCCCCCTCCCCCCCTCCCCTCCCCCACTCCCCCCACCCCCCGCCCTCCCGTTTCTTTAAGGCCACGGCAGCGGTCGTGGCCGTCGTCTCAGGCCACGGCAGCGGCCGTGGCCGGCGGTGGCCTGGCCACGGTGGCCAGGCCATCATTTAAAAAAAAATTTATCAGGGTGGGTTTTTTCCCCACCCTTGAGGCGCCGGTCACGGCAGCGGCCGTGGCCGGGGTGGCCTGGCCACGATGGCCAGGCCACCATTTAAAAAAAAAATGTCGGGGTGGGGTTTTCCCCCACCCCTAAGAGCGGTCGTGGCCGTTGTCTCAGGCCACGGCCGCAGCCGTGGTCGGAGACGACGGCCACGCCGCCGCTGTGGCCGTCGGTGGCCTGGCCACTGTGGCCAGGCCACCGTATTTAAAAAAAAATCGGGGTGGGGTTTTTCCCCCACCCCTGAGTGTCGTCGTGGCCGGCGGTGGCCTGGCCACCATGGCCAGGCCACCGTTAAAAAAAATAAATTATCAAGGTGGGGTTTTTCCCCCACCCTTGAGGCGCCGGCCATGGCCACCGTATTTAAAAAAAAATTCGGGGTGGGGTTTTTCCCCCACCCCTGAGGCGGCCGGCGGTGGCCAGGCCTCCATTTTTTTTAAAAAAAAAATTTTATCCCGGTGGGGTTTTTCCCCCACCCTTGAGGCGCCGGCCACGGCGGCGGCCGTGGCCGGAGATGACGGCTACGGCCGCGGCCATGGCTGGTGGTGGCCTGGCCACCATTTAAAAAAAATTGTCGGGGTGGGGTTTTTTCCCCACCCCTGAGCGGCGGCAATGGCTCTCATCTCTGGCCACGGCTGCGTGGCCGGAAACAACATCCACGGTGGCCAGGCCACCGTATTTAAAAAAAAATTAAGGGTGGGGTTTGTATGTGATCCAGAATCTTATAATACATAATTTAAAATCTATTTATTTCTTAAAATAATGTTCATGATATATTATTATTAAAATGCTTATCATGCAATTTATTTGTTTTTGATAGTTTAGATGATTAAATTTTTAATGACTTTATATTTCTTTATTACCTGTTATATTTTAGCTTGGCAAATTTTAATATTTAGTTTTTAAATATTACACAATCATTTTCTTAGCAATTAGAAAAAAAATTATAATATTCATATTCAATTGAAAGAAATTGATATAGCAAAATAATAATATTCCTCAAATTCTAAACCAACCAATCAAAATAAATTCGATATCATGGACGAAAAATGATATAGCTCATTTAAAACGTTCTAAATTTAATGCAAGAATGTTAAATTTGATATAGTGAACTCAGAGTCAAGTACTAAAAGAATTTATATTGAATGTGATTTGAGTTACATGCTATGTCAAGTTCGTTCTTTGATTTTTCATACTATTTCTCACAGCACTATACCTTTAGACCCGTTTCAGACTTTGTAAGACTTAGTCTTGCAAAGTCTCAAATTATCCTAGTGGACAGTTTGGATTATTTTTTGCGATATGTTTGTCTGCTATTCATCGTTAGTTGAGCTGGCAATTTGTATATCCTCCTACGTTCTCCTAGTGTGGCATATAAGCCACACATTTGGAAGAACATATGGGGAATTGCTATCGAAATTTCAACGTAATCGATGATAATTTCTAGCAGAATAACATATCACATAAAATAATCTTGAATGGGATAGGGCCTTACCTAGAGGGGGCACTGGGCCGTGCCGCCCATGGCACGGCACGGCCCAGGCCCTGATGGGTCGTGCCAGGCACGGCCCGCCACTGCTACAGTACCGGGCCGTGCCGGCACGGCCCAGTGAACCGTGCCGTGCCGGGCACGGAAAAAA
>UESW01001451.1:321522-435312 GCA_900491605.1 Calamus simplicifolius | reverse complement strand
AGTTATGCAATGGACATATCCTATTCCAATATTCATTCCATTTAGTTTCCATATTATGTATAATAGGCATTAAAACTTCATGATATCTATATTCTTTAAATTTTTCACTAATTACATATGCTTTTTGTAAAAATGAACAAGAAGTTGGATAATAAATACCTGAAAGAACATTTGTAGCATCATAAAAAGTAACCAAAAAATCTTCTAAAATTTTACCTTGATTCCAATCAGCTTCAGTCAATGTAAATCCTAATCCACGCTCATTAATATAAGCACTTAATAAGTTCTTATATGGGTATGCATCATGTATCATGGCATAGGTACTATTCCAACGAGTTATTACATCAAGTTTAAATTTTTTAAAACGTTTACCATGATCTACACATAATTGTTTAAATTCTTGAAGTCTTGACCTTGAAGCATGAATAAAAGAAACTGCATTTCTAATTTTTGAAATAACCTCTTGAATTATGTTCATGCCAGATTGAGCAGAAGATTTAATATATGACATGCACATCTAATATGAAATAATTGTCCATCTAAAATGGGATGCAAAGAGTCGTTTAATAATGCAACAGCAGAATTATTATTAGATGCATTATCAAAAGTAATTGACATTATTTTATTATTAATATTATATGAGCATGGTTTGATAAATAATATTTGAAATTTGTTGTCCTGAATGCGGAAAATCAAAAGCACGAAAAGCAATAATTCGTTTATTTAATTGCCAATCATTATCAATATAATGAGCAGTAACAGAAATAAAACAATTACTACCTACAGATGCCGTCCAAATATCAGAAGTTAAAGAAATTCTAGCATTTAAATTTGAGAGGCTTTCTGTTAAACTTTGTTTCATTGCTAAAAAGTTTGTCATAGCCACTCTTCTAAAGGTACGCCTACTAGTTCTTTTATAAGCAGGTTGTAGGCCTAATTGAACATATCTTTCAAAATTATAAGATTCAGATAAACTAAAAGGTAATTCATCTTGAACTATCCATCTTACCAGTAATTTTCTTTGATTTTCGTGGTTATATGCAAAATTGCCTACAAGTAATCCCTCTTGTATATTAAGGAGTCCTTGCTGACTGGAATCATGCATCCTATGACTCTCTTGATGTCTTCTTAGATGCCCTGTTCCCCAGTACTAGAACAACTGTAAAGTTTTGCACATTTTTTACATTTTGCTTTATAGACTCCATCAACCATAATTCTATCGAAATCAATCCAAACATTACTAGTCCTCTTACGAGAAGAGGTTTGACACTCACTGACACTAGCTCTAGATGGAACTTGGAGTTGGGATTGGGGTTGGGGTCCTTGGGGATTAGTTTCCTCACCCTCAGAAAAAGCGTGCATGTTAAAATTACTTTCGTTAAAAGATGCCATATCTAAAATTTTTAATTAATAAATGCAAAAAAATAAAAACTAACCCACAAAAAGGAATTGAGAAAAGATCAGAGGTGGAGGCGTGGAGCCGAGATTTATGAGCTTCCTCTTGCGCTCTCGCCTCTCAACAAGAATTGATCTTGTAGCACTTGACTACTTGCTTGAGCACTTGTAAGAACACTTGCAAACTAAAAATTAAATTGCTAATCTACTAGAGCACTTGCTGGAAGAGAGAAATAGTAGTAATAGAGGAATTGATTTGGTGTGGTAAGAATGAGGGAGAGTTCATCTATTTATAGAATTTCTAATTTTTTTTCTTCCAAAACTACCCTTTGATATAGCCGTTATATGACTGTTGGGAGGGGTAAAATGGTCTAAATCCCTCCCAACAGCCTTTAACGGCTATATAGCCGTTAAAAACGGCTAAAAATCTAAAGTGGTGCCTAGGCACCAGCTATTAGCTGGTGCCTAGGCACCACTAGGCACCAAAGTGGTGCCTGGTGCCTAGGCACCAAAGTGGTGCCTAGGCACCACGTCGCCTAGGCACCATGTATCCCAGGCACCGTACATGGTGCCTGGTACATGCCATGCCTAGGCATGGTGCCCAGGTACATGGGCACCATGCCTAGGCATGGTGCCTAGGTGTACGGTGCCCAGGCACCTTGTACAAGGTGCCGGGCACCGTTGCCGTGCCATGGCACGGGTGGGCCGTGCCATGGCACGGCCCCAGCATGGCCCAGCTGGGCCATGCCAAAGCACGGCCCGTGATGGGCCATGCTGGCACGGCCCGTGACGGGCCGTGCCAATTTAATTTTTTTTTTAATGGGCCGTGCCTGGCACGGCCCATTAATAAATGGGCCGTGCCAGGCACGGCACGACAAATTTTTAGGCACGGCGGGCCTGGGCCGTGCCTGGCACGGCACGGCCCAGTGCCCACCTCTAGCCTTACCTGAGTTCTAGTGGAGTGAAAGTGAAATTCATTTAAGACACTTGCTTACTTGTAAAGTCTAATGATTGAACTGACCTCGGTACTGGGACTCGATCCTGGATAGCACGTCAAGGATCGTAGCCAATGCTCGGCCTTGATTTATCGGTATAATTAAAGAGGCACAATATTTGTTATTTAGCTTAGATCTGTAAAAGAATTAATCTATTGCTATAATGACTAATGCAAAATTATACCGTTGTCTCCTTTAATGGTTTACCAGGAATTGTATAACTTGGTCAAAAATGAGCGGGGCTCGCTCGTGGATGTATGTAAGGTTAAAAGATGGGTGCTTAATTCAGATTTTCTGAATGGATTGGAAGAATTTATAGCATTTGCATGTAGTCAACCCGAATGGATGGATGGGCCTAGGATCAGGTGCCCCTGTAACTTACGCAAGTGTTAGAATAAAGCCTATAGAGATGTTGAAACTGTGAAGGTGCACTTGTGTAAAAAGGGGTTTGTTCCTGAGTACGATGTTTGGAACTGTCATGGTGAAACTGAGGAAATGTTTGCAGCTGTCACTAGCCAAGAAGTGTCAAATCCCATTGATGAACCATTTGTGAATTTAAACACATACGAATAAATGGTGATGAATGCATCGGGTAACGAATTCAACCAGATATATTTATGGAAGAACCAAATCCAGATGCACAACAATTTTATGATATGTTGTGTTCTGCAAATCAAGAATTGTATTCTGGTTGTGAGAGTCATTCCCAATTGTCTATGGCTGCTCGGTTGTTGAATATTAAGGCGAAACATCGATTATCAGAAAAGGCATTCAATGCTATAGCTGGGTTAATGAAGGAAGTTTTGCCAAATCATAATGTTGTAGCAGACAGTTTCTACTCAACAAAGAAGTTATTGCGTGGCCTTGGGCTCCCGTTAATAAGATCGATTGTTGCTTGAACAATTGTATGATATATTGGGGTGAAGACTCATAGTTAGATGGTGTAAGATTTGCAGGCAATCGAGGTACAAAAATGGCGAAGGGGGAGCTAGTACAAGTAGGAGGAAAAGTGTGCCTTACAAGAGGATGCATTACTTCCCTCTTACTCCACCTCCAGATTATACAGATCTGAGGCTACAGCTGCTGATATGAGATGGCATGGAGAACATGAATCTAAAGAAGATGAAATGCGACATCCATCAGATTCAAAAGCTTGGAAGCATTTCAATGAAAATCATCCTAATTTTGCAGAAGAAATAGGAATATTAGATTAGGTCTTTGTACCGATGGCTTCCAACCGTTTGGTCAAGCGGGGCAACAATATTCATGTTGGCCTGTAATACTGACTGTATATAATCTTTCACCGTGGAAGTGCATGAAAGATACTGCAATATTTTGACAGTTTTGGTTCCAGGACCATCAAATCCAAAAGAGAAGATTGATGTCTTCTTACAACCGCTGGTAGCCGAATTGAAAATGTTGTGGGAAACAGGAGTCATAGCCTACGACATTTCTATGAAACAAAATTTCATCATGAGAGTTGCTTTGATGTGGACAATCAGTGACTTTCTGGCATATGCAATGTTGTCCGATTGGAGCACTTCTGGGCGTCTGGCGTGCCCTCATTGCATGTATGATTCAGATGCATTTACATTGCAGAAGAGTGGTAAGCAGTCATGGTTTGATAATCATAGAAAGTTCTTGCCTTCGAATCATCCTTATAGGCGGAACTTGATCGCCTTTCGAAAGAACAAAGCAGTCACAAAATTCGTCGAACCAGTTAGGTCTGGCACATATATATTTGATACTATAGAGCATTTGGGGTTGAGGTATGCTTGGGAACCAGATGCAGATAGAATAAATGGACGTATATGTAAAGAACATAACTGGAAGAAGCAGAGCATTTTTTGGGATTTGTCGTATTGGAGCACAAATCTCATCCGGCACAACTTGGATGTTATGCATATTGAGAAAATTTTCTTTGATAACATATTTAACATGGTACTAAACATCCCAGGAAAAACCAAAGATACTGCAAAGTCGAGAGAAGAACTTAATCAGTATTACAGAAGAGGTATTTGAGAAGGAATGCTGACGGGATCTATCCTAAAGCCTGTTACACTCTTGACAAAAATCTACGAGAAGTTTTATGTAACTGGATTAGAGGATTAAAATTTCATGATGTTATGCTTCAAATATCGGTAGGTGTGTGGACATGCATAAGCTCAAGTTGTTTGGCATGAAGAGTCATGACTGTCATATTTTCATGCAACGGTTATTGCCCATAGCTTTTCGTGAGTTGCTTCCTCAACATGTGTGAAGGCATTGACAGAGCTCAGCTTGTTCTTTAAGGAGTTATCTTCCGCAGTCATTACTTCTGCATCCATGGAAAGGCTTGAGGAGGAAATTTTAATTATTTTATGCAAGCTGGAGCGAATATTTCCTCCAAGTTTTTTTTGACTCAATGGAGCATTTGCGGTTCACTTGCCATACGAAGCACGTATAGCTGGTCCCGTGCAGTATCGCTGGATGTATCCTTTCGAGAGGTAAACACCCAAATCAGTAATACATGTTGACATTTCAAATATTATTTTATTTATGCGAGGAAGTTGGTTTATTTATATTTTCAACTTTACATATAGGTATCTTAAGAAGTTAAAAAATAATGTGCGGAATAAGGCAAGGGTTGAAGGTTCTATATGCAATGCACACTTGGTTGAAGAAGTTTCAGCTTTTGCCTCGCATTACTTTGAGGGTCACGTTCATACGAGGACCCGCAATCTTGGTCGTAACGATGACATATGTGTGGACGAAGGAGAACCTACTGACAGAATATCAATATTTAAAAGTATCGGTCATTCATTTGGGAGGCAGAAGTCAAGATAATTAAATGATGTGGAGTATAATGCAGCACATTATTACATCCTAATGAACTGTAGAGAAGTCGACCCATACATTGAGTAAGTATATGTACAGTTCATTAATTGCTTAATTAGAACTTCTACTTTAAATTATAAAATACCATACTATTTAATTGATAATAGAAGTTTTAATTATTATAATCCTTTAAGGATGTATTGTGATAGACAACGATAGATGGATCCCAGCATCAGCATCAGTCAAATTGCCATTGGGCAAAAGTTAGAAACGAATTCGCTTATTGGTTTTATGAATTTGTGATCAATTACAATAATGGCTTTTATTTTTTGAATTTATTGTTAATAGCTTATTAATTTATAGGTAAACGGTCCATGGTTCACAACCGACAATATTTTATTAAACGCCTAGCACAGTGGCCATTGAAGACCGTAACTACCTATATGGCTATTTTGTTAATAGATACAAATTTTAAATTGAACGACTAGCATCTTCAAGAGGGACACGTATGTGTTAAAAGGAGAAAGTGCTGAAGCAAATATGCATGATTATTATGAAAAGTTAGTAGAGGTGGTCGAAGTTGAATATCCCGGTTGGCCTATGAAACGAAGTGTATTGTTTCGTTGTGATTGGTTTGATCCGACAATTCCTGTCGGTAAAAGGGTTCATAACGACTACAATCTAGTTGAAGTAAACCATCGACGAAGATTGCAAAATATAAACATTCATTCTTGCATCCCAAGCTCAGCAAGTGTTTTACTGCAGATATCCAAGTTTGCGCAACGACAAGTGAGATTGGTGGGCTGTTTCTAAAATCGTTCCACGTTCAACAATCATATTAGATGAGAGTTCATCAAGTCAATCAACTGAGTGCCCCGCATTTCAAGATGATGAGATGGAAATGCATGCAATTGAGGACGACACAAGGGCTCCTGAAACATCACTTAGAGATCCAAATGGTGATGCCCAAGAAATTGAGGATGCAAACGTTCGGTTTCCTTCCAATGATAATGAAACTGAATCACAGTCCGATACAGCATCGGATGTTGAACCAACATTTCATGAAACAAATGACACTGATTAAAAATATAGGTTCATTCAATTTGATTTATTTTTATAAGTGTTTAATTTTTGTATGTTTATTAATTATTCATAATTATATTGCATTGCATTAATCTTTAGTATTTACAGTATGACGGACCGAGGTAGATCTACCCCTGACGAACATAGCCCTGCTGCATCACATCCTACTACCAGGCCTGACGCACGGACTTCCACCTCTCCAGGCGTCGATGCTCACCCTTTATTTTCCTCTACCCGATCGACGCAAACCTCTAAGAGTTCTTCTATGGTCGGTCGCACCGTACTTCGATTGGATGCCGATGGGATATAAGTATATACTAATTGTAACTATATGTTTATGTTTTTAAGTTAATTATTTATTTTAATTAGTTTTTTTAACAGCTTTATTAAGCAGCATACTGTATCGAGCCGGATCAGCTCTATATTTCAGAGTCATGCTAATCCCAATGGCTACGATTGACACCATGTATCTGAGGCCACAATGAAGTTTTATTTTTTAGAGTTTCAGGTAAACTTTTAAATACATTTTATAACTGATATAAAATTTTTTAATCTTAATATATTCTGAAACTAACTATTTATTTCAATGCAGAAGAAGTTTACGTGGGACCCTACTATCCATGATGCCATAAGGGCAGCATGAAATGCTCTTGCGGCACGCCGATACTCCAACATGCTTTATCGTTGGAGGAGTTTGGGTGACCGTCCAGGGCATGTCCCGGAGGGTATTTGGGCCAGCTGGTAGCTGGCATGGTAGTCCGAGGCATGGATCAGGAGGTCCGCATCAGCAAGCACAAACTGTCGATCTGAGAAGGGCGGTCGTGGCACGGGCCTCTCCTGTCACACTGCTGGTTCCATTTCTATTCAGGA
This sequence comes from Calamus simplicifolius, assembly GCA_900491605.1. NCBI lineage: Eukaryota > Viridiplantae > Streptophyta > Magnoliopsida > Arecales > Arecaceae > Calamus > Calamus simplicifolius. The sequence continues at coordinate 428,152 of UESW01001451.1, read as the reverse complement.
GCACAGGCGTCGTATAGTAAGAAACCATAAATAATTTAAATACTAATTTAGTCATTAACAAATACTTGCATTTATATTCTTTCTCCTGCTTTTATAGTCCGAGCAGGAGGGCAGAGATCCTGGTGAGTTTCATCTATTCAGAGCGACACACACCAGGAAGGACGGTTCCTGGGTCGATACACGATCATGGAAGATTGGGGTAAGAAATTAGATTTATATTTTATTTATTTAATTTTTAATATTTTATTCAGCTTTATATATTGATTTATTTGTCATTGATTTTATAACTCAAAGGCACGAGTCGAGGAGATGCAATCTCAAGCTTCGCAGGTCGACTCTACTGATGGGGGGCCGCCTGTCGAACTCTCACCAGAAGAGAGTCGACATATGTTTTTGGAGGCTGTTGGTGCCCAGCCGCGAGATCGTAGGGTCTATGGTTTGGGCACAAGAGCTTCCAGATATTTTTCCCATTAGGGCTTCAGTTCGCGTGGTTCTGGCGATATTCCTTCCAAGCAGATAGACGACATCCGAAGATCTATCAAGGAGGAAGTTCGTGAGGAGGTTCGGGAGGAGCTCTCAGAGATGAGAGAGCAGATGCTTCAGTTGTAGGATTTAGTTCGTCACCTATGGCAGGGTTCATCCAGCCTCCGCAGCCTCTACAGCCGCCTGCAGACACATGATGTATTTTTTTTCACTACTTGATTTTTTTTTTTATTTTTTCTGTTTTGTATATGAAAATTTTAAATAATTAATAAAATAAATTTTTATCTATTTTAAAAATTTTGTAATGGTTGTTTTGGTCAATTGTATTAGCAATTACATTGTACTAGCAAGTTTAATTTATAATATTTAATTTTTTAAAATTAATATATTAATTTCCTTTAAAAATTAAAAATTAATTTATTTTGCTTTTTTAAAAAATAATTAATTAATTAGTGACCCTATTTTTCATCGCAATTAATTTTAAAAAATTAATAATTATGTTAATTTAATTTTTTAAAAAATTAAATTAACTAGTTAGTGACGCAATTGTGATAAGATTTTATATCGCAAATATTTTAAAAAAATTATTTTTAATGTAGCGATGCATTAGTATGCATCGCAATTTTTTTTAAAAATTAAAATTTAATTTAATTTATTTTTTTAAAATATAAATTTATTAATTAGCGACACTATTTTTCATCGTAATTTATTTAAAAAAAATAAAAATATATTTTTAAAAAAATTTAAAAAAATGTATTATTAATTAGCGACTCAATTACGACGAGATTGTCCATCGCAACTATTTTTAAAAAAAATTATTTTTTTAATTAGCGACGCATTCAGTATGAGTTGCAATATTGCGACGCATTTTGTTGCATCGCAATATATTGCGATGCATTTAGTGCGTCGCAGAGAGTCGCTGTTAAGCAACGCAACTGCGACAAATTGAGATTGCGTCGATCATTTTAGCGACGCCTTAATTGCGTCGCTAATGCATCGCTAAACAACCTATAGCGATGCATTTGGGCGTCGCTATATTTTTATTTTCTTGTAGTGGTTCCAAGAGGAGTTAGTTGTGGAATGATTCCACAACTTCTAAGATAGTCATAAAATTCTTGGCTCAAATATTCTCCACCTCGATCAGATCGAAGTGCCTTGATTGTCTTGCCAAGTTGGTTTTGTACTTCATTTTGAAAAGATTTGAACATTTCAAATGATTCAGATTTGTGTCTCATCAAGTAGACATAACCATATCTACTGAAGTCATCAGTAAATGTAATGAAGTACTTGTAACCTCCTCTGGCATCTGAACTTAATGGTCCACATACTGTATGTATTAGGCCCAATAATTCATTGGCCCTTTCACTGTGTCCAGTAAAGGGATCCTTTGTCATCTTACCCAATAGACAAGATTCACATGTATCATATGATTCAAAATCAAATGAGTTCAAAAGTCCATCTTGATGGAGTTTTGATATGCGTTTCTCATTTATATGGCCAAGGCGACAATGCCAAAGATAGGTTGAATTTAAGTCATTGGACTTAAATTTCTTGGTAGTTATGTTATAGACAGAAGAATTGTTGGATTTTTGAAGATTCAAAACATAAAGACCATCTAGTAATTCGGCATTTGCATAGAACATGTCTTTATGATAAATGGAGCAATTATTATTCTTAATAATAAAAGAAAAACCATCATTATCCAAACAAGAAACTGAAATAATATTCCTACACATTGTAGGAACATAAAAGCAATTGTTCAAACTAACAAAAGCCCACTGGGCAAAGAAAGTTCATAACTTCCTACAGCTAAAGCAGCAACTTTTGCTCCATTGCCTACTCGAAGATCAACTTCGCCCTTCTTCAGTTGTCTACTCCTTTTAAGCCCCTGCACATTTGTGCAAATGTGAGATCCACATCCAGTATCTAATACCCAGGAACTAGAAGGAGAAAAATTAATCTCTATAACATAAATACCTGAAGAACCGGTCTCACCAGTCTTCTTCTTCTTCTTTAGATCCTCCAAATACAGCTTGCAGTTTCTCTTCCAATGACCAGGTTCATTGCAAAAGAAACAGACACCCTCCTTTGGGGCTTTAGCCTTGGGTTTAGGATTGGGCTTGGGTTGAGCATTGGACTTTCCAGCCCTTCCCTTACCCTTTCCTTTTCTTTTCTTCATAAGGCCCTTTCCCTTTTGAACCATCAGAACATGGCCAGGCTTGGACTTAATATTCTGTTCAGCAGTTTTAAGCATCGTATGCAGCTCAGAAATTGATTTGTCCATTTCATTCATGTTATAGTTCATGATAAACTGGTCATAACTATCAGGAAGTGAATTTAGGATCAAATCTGTTGCCAACTCTTGGCTCAATGGAAATCCAAGCCTATCAAGGTGCTCAATATAGCCTTTCATTTTCAACACATGAGCGCTAACTGAAGCACCCTCAGCCATTTTGCAAGAGTGCAATGCCTTGGTAGTATCATACCTTTCTTGCCTTGCTTGTTGCTGGAACATTTCCTTTAGATTGACAATCATATCATAAGTTTCCATGTTTTCCAAATCTTTCTGAAGTTCAGAACTCATGGTAGCTAGCATCAAGCATGCAACATCAATAGAGTCATTATGATGCTTCTCATAAGCATTCTTTTCAGCTCTAGAAGCATTATCGGCTGGTTCTTCAGGGTGAGGTTGATCCAGGACATAAAGCTTCCTTTCTTGTTTGAGAACAATTCTCAAATTTGAAACCAGTCAAGGAAGTTAGTCCCAGTAAGTTTGTCCTTCGCAAGGATTGATCGCAGTGACATAGTAGAATTGTTATCATTGTTGGCCATCTACAATAAATGCAAAGTTCGTTAAGTATTTTGATTATGAAAAACTCCCACTAAATTAACAACCCTCAATAATAATCATATTAATTTAGTGAGCTAAGATCCATATTTATACTCAACTTTAAGTCAGCTTTGGCATGACACTTAAAATTAAGTTTTTTAGGTAGGTAACTCTTACCAATTGCAACTCATGCAACTCTTAGAAATTTATGGGATTTTGACATCATATGTCCGGCATGTTTAAATCCCATCTCATGCCATTAGGCCCAAAACCGTTTTGATAACCTAATTAAGTTAAACCATTTTTAAACATATGGGTAGCACCATTACCCATCTTGTCTCACTAATGTAACCTAATGTACTTCTACTTTGGTAGAACCCACATTAAGGTGATAAAAGCCTTGACAAGTGTTCAAATATGGATGGCATGTCAACTTAAAATTTTATGTGAGGGATCTAGATAGATAGATCTCATCATGCATTTAGTATCACATACTCATACATGATATATGAAACATCATACATAGCATCTCATACATGTATATAATAAACGTGTCATAGTATGGCCTTATCAAGATTGATCTTCATAAGCCAATATGAAGATCAATGGTCAATCCTAGGTAATAATGAGCAACACCATAATGTCTACTTGACCATCATCTTGTGCATAGACACCTAGCTCCTCCATCACCATGGTTGGATTGCAGGACTTCAAATGGCTTGCTTTGTCTTCTTGTTTTATTACAATAAATAAACAAATACTACTAAAAGTAAAAGAAAAATTACAATGAAACAAAATGGCACGCAGGCCATATTTAATAATTACAACCCTTGTAAAAGAATAATAAAAACCTGCCAATCATATTGGTCACAAGGCCATACCATGCACCATACAAAGCAACACACCATGCAAAACATATCATGTTATCATATAGCATATACATATTGCATTAAAGAAAATATGTTATAATAGGCGTGTTGTTTAAAACCAATTAAATTTAAATTTTAAATTTGGAGATACAATAAAGTTTCATCCTAAAATTTGATTTTATTGATCTCATCAATAAATTTAAGGCTTACATCCGCACCACCATAAACAGCAATTGATAAATCCTTATTGATATGTGAATTCAGTTCATGTATTAATCTAATTAAGACAACACCGAAATCATATATCATGATATTAAACACTTTAATTGCAATATCCCATTCGGATTTTAATCATATTAACGAATCCTTACAGGAAACAGATTCATCAATTAACACCTTAGAAAACCTATTATCTATGTCGTTCGCGCAAACACTAATATCATATATATATACAAGAACGCAAACCATGCCAAGATCATATACATCTCATACATACAATCAAACATGGCATTCGATTTTTATGAAAACGCAAGTGGCTCTGATACCACTGTTGGGTTACGGAATGAAAATCCCAATCTAATTGGAATAAAATGGCAGCGGAAACAAAATAAATTTATTCCATAACCCACCAAAGATCACATGCGTTTCATAAAAACCGAAAGAAGGATAAACAAAAATATTACCTTTTGTTGATCAGTATGTAATCCTTCTGTTCTTGTGTTGGGTTTGCTCGGATCTTCAAAGGTGCTGCCTTTCAGAAAGACGACCACCCTCTACAAGTATCCACACACGAACGGACACCAAAATAGTTTTGAATGCTAGTTCAAAAGTTCCATTTTTCACAAAAATGAACCATGTTTTCAACTCTCTTTTTCATTTTTAAGGCAAAAGACACGACCCTTCAAATGCCCCAATAGACACGACCTTTCAAATGCCCCAATAGACTTAAAACGTATATATACAAGTCTGCTAGGGGTTTTTGGTTAACTAAGATTTTAATTAATATTTATTTAAAACTCCTTTTAAATAATGACAATTTAAATCCTTCCTTACCAAATAAGGAATTATATTTTTAACCAAAAACCTTTATGGATTATTTCCTTATCCAATAAGAAAATATAACAATTAATTACTTGTCATAATTTAAATTACGAATTTAAATTTTCTCAAAATTAAACTCGAATCTAAATGACAACTAATTATTATTTGTAATTTAAAATAATCTCATCATTTTAAATTACTATAGAGAGTAACAAACCGTAACCATTATGTCCGTTCTTAGTGTGCGACCCTATAGGTTCAATTAACGTTGGCAGTAGGCCTAAATCACATTTTGAATCCTACAAGTCATAAGCGGCCTCTAGCAAGACATTATGACTACCCAAGTTAAATGAAAAGCTCATGTTCCGAGACAACCTTAAAGTAGCTATTGACATAATCCTTTTGTCACATGATATCTTGATAGAATATAAGGCATGGATAAAGTCAACCTTATATCGCTCTATCTTTAATTTCTCGAAACCCAATTAGACTGACTAAACAAATGATATTGATCTCCATCAATTCATTTGAGCATGGCCATGCATTTCTCAGTCTCAATCATCGAGGGGCCCAGAGATATCTCTCTTATAATAAGAGGGACAAATTCCATCTTAATCACTCATATCTCACTACATGATTCTTATTATGTTCAATCATAATCTTTATAATCATCCGGTTAAAGACAACGTTTGATTATGTCAAAACATAATATTCCTCATGTTGAGAACTATAGCAATCTCAGGTCTAAGGATTTAATGACACAACTACTAGAGATTAACTTATGACTTTGATCCATGTATTAATCTCAAGGCGGGTCTTGTCCAATATTTGTTCTCAACAAATACATATAAATTTGATTTGTATCTCATACACATATTCATCCCATGAATATCAATCAAATTTCATACTAATCTTAATTTATTGTTATTCCCACAACAATAACCGATTAGGGACATTTAGAATAATTCATAATATTATTCAAGGACATTATTATATAATAAACATGCAAATTATGATAATAGTAAATGCTCATAAATATTCAAAATATCATGTCCATACGATAGGCCTAGGGCACTATTACTAACAGTTCATCCTAACTGCGGACAATCTATCTCGAGCATTCTATCAGGCTTAGTAGGATCGACATATCGCCTCCTTTATGGCTGCCCCCTGGGTTCTTCGGTCTCTCATCTTCTGTTTGTAGATGACTGTATTCTTCTGAGCCAGGCTTCTATTTGCAATGCGACTACTTTTGTATCTATTATTCAGCGTTATTGTCAGGCTTCAGGTCAGAAGGTCAATTTACTTAAGTCTACCATCTGTTTTAGTTCGAAGACCACCAGAACTACCAGTGAAGGCATACTCCAATCACTGAGCATTTCTTATCAAGCTGATCCACTTATATACCTGGGGATCCCTATTATGGGAAGACGACCTCACCACACTGACTACTCTGATATCGAGCATTGGGTCCATGATCGCATTGATGGCTGGCAGGCTACTGGATTATCTATGATAGCGAGGATCACTCTTATTCACTCGGTTCTTACTTTCCTTCCTCTGCATCTTTTATCTAATACTGCCATCTTGATTACTTACCTGAGGAGGATAGAGAGATGATTCAGGAACTTTCTCTGGGCCTCTATGCAAGATGACCACGGTATTCATCTTCTAGCATGGGACACGGTCTGTATGCCTATCCAAAAAGATGGTCTTGGAATCTAGTCTCTGATAGTTAAGAAAGAGGCTTCGATTGCCAGGCATGCTTCGTGGTTTCTTCTTGACCCGCACTACCTATGGAGCTCTTTTATGAGGGCGAGATATGGTGACTGGACTCCCTCTATAGACCATCAGTCGTCTCGCGAGCATTCCTTCTTCTGGAAGGAGGTTTGTCGGCATGCCCCTACGATTCTAAATAACATGTCGTGGTGATTGGAGATGACTCAATTGATGTTATTCAGAACACTTGGATTTTAGATTTCCCACTTTCACGATGGCCTGCTTTTATTAGTATTGAGTCTCTTACCAACATAAGGGTTAAGGATATGATCTCTCATGATCCCTCTTCCTGTCATACTCCCCATTGTGACCTGCTTATTTGGCGAGGAGTTATCTCGTCGAATTCTTTCTATTCCGCTCACCCCAGGTCACTCTGCCGACACCAAGTTATGGTGAAAATCATATCTTTCTAGGGCCCCCCACCCGGGACCTTATGAAGTTCTACTGGCCTCAATCTCTGTGCACGATGGATACTGCATGCATTTGGAAGCTTCCCATCCATTCTAGGGTTCATCTCTTTATATGAAAGCTAGTGTGGGACTGTCTTTCTACTTGTTCCCTGCTCTTTGAGAGGGGACTGTCCATTCAGACAATTTGCCCATTGTGTGACCATGCCATCTTTATCTGCCCCAGAGCGAGATAGTTCTGGCAGCTGATGGGTTATTATTGTAGAGTGGATGATACGGGTTATTCGCATTCCCCTTTCTTAGATGATCTTCGAAGGGCCACCCAGCAGAACAACAGCCTTTGGGCTGCTACAGCCTACCAAATATGGTTGTCAAGGAACCTGCTTATCTTCACAGATGATATTATATCTTTCCATAGGATTGTGTGGAAAGTCAGATCTCAAACAGCAGAATTTGCTCATCATCGTAATGTGGTTGGTTCTGACATCTCTATCCATGGAGATCTCCTGCTGCTTCCACAGAGAATCAGCATACAGTTTTCATCTCTTGGGAGCCCCCCATCTAGGGTTTGTCAAATCAACTTCAATGGAAGTGTTCAGAGAAGATTAGTAAGTTCAGCTTTTATTATCCGTGAGACTTATGGAGCCCTGCTGGCGGCGAGTGGTTTTGGTATCCTTGACTTCTCAATCCATATGACTGAGCTTTATGCAGCTTGGGTCGGCATTTCCTATGCTACTCAGATTCTTCATGCTCATAGCTTTCTCATTGAGGGGGATTCTATGACTGTCATCTGATGGCTTCAAAAGAAAAACTACTCTCAAGTCCCCACCAATCCGTTGCTTCACGATACTTGGTCTATCCTTCGGAAGGTCTACAGAGTTCATATCTGTCATGTCTACCGTGATGCTAATTCTGTGGCTGATTGGGTTGCGACTTCTTTGGCTCATCATGTTGGATTTTAGATTTGGAATCAGGGTGATCCTTATCCCCCTGTTCTTAAACAAATATTGTATTCTGATCTATTAGGTTGATTTGTAATAGATTAATGTGATCACCCATTTATACCAAAAAAATGAGGTGAATTGTACCAGAAAGCAGCAAAGCAAATAAGACTAAATGTGAGAAAAATATAACCATATATTTTGTTTTTTCTTCTCAATTGGTAGTTATATTTTTGCAATCTGAGTTTGACTGCATTGGTTCATAGGAAAAGTCTTGCTGCATCGCCCTTCGATGCAGCAAGCGCGCACGAGCTACACGGATTGGCTGTCCGTGCGTGCCAGTGCATGTGAGGTGGCCCAGTGGGCCTTGCCGTGCACCATATGCGTGCCGACATGAACGAATGGCCAATCATCGCGGTCAATGCGCGCTTGCTATACCAGAGGTGTAACAAGTCTTTTTCCTAGTTCATATCCATGTAAGCTGGGCTTCGAGGAGCTTAAGGATCATATTTTATGGTTGAAGACCTGAAATCATTTTGTTGGAGGCTCATGCTGGAACAATTTTTGAGAGGAGATGCTTCTGGTTTGAGCTCAAAGATACAATTTTTCTCTAAATATTGTTTATTTTCAGTTAGATTATGAAATGCATTATAAAAGAGTTTTGGCATGCACATGTTGTGAGGGACTATGTGATGTTGGCTTGGAAGAGAGATGTTGTTTATAGATAGACCATAGGTGCATTCTAATTCGATGATGAGGATTTTCTCTCTCAGTCATGAGAGATGATGGATTAACTTCTCCATTCAGATGTTTGGTTTGGTGTTAGACCATTATGATGAATAATGTAAATGTGGATGCAATCATCCAAGTAATATGCTCACATGGGTTCACCATAACCACACAGCATCACAGTTTATATGCTTGTATGTATATAAAGACAAAAGTCTATGCGTGTATGCGTTTATCCTTGCCTCCTTGTTTCATAATTAACAAGATTCAATATGTATTTCTTTTCTTTTTAATGTGAGGTGGGGCGTGCACTAATTATGGTGTATTAGGTCTGATGATGCCAAGTCACTTTCTTCAAGCATTGGGAAGATGTACGTCCTTCTCTCCGGACCCCTGTAAGAAAAGCCTCCGAAGACCGGATGCTCCGATGGGACCCTCCGATGCTCAAGTTAGTTACTTGGGATCAGACGAGAACTGCTCAGCAGAAGGGAGCTAACACAATTAGGGTTTTAGCTAGTAGGAAAAACTAGAAAACCAGAGTTCGAGCCCCTACTTATAGCGCGGGCGCGTGCTTTTATACCTGTTTGAATGTCCCATCTTTCTGTTCCAGAAGATTGCTGTCATACCGTCACTATGCACACCGGAGGTGTCCCGCGTTACCTGTCAATATGGCTTTACAGGTGTCTAACAGCCACGGTTGCATTTTGTGCACGCCGTTGCTTGACATGACCATGCACAGTTGCAAGTGGTAGTGAATCGTACTCCGTAACAGGGCACAGTCATGCATAGTGACACATGCAATGCACCATACGCCGTTATGAGGTATGGCCGCAAGCGGCCACGGGCGCACGGCGAGTCGTATGGGTGCGCCAGGTGGCCTGAAGTTGTCGTTTGGTTCGAAGGCTGGTTCACGTACTAAACGTTGATGATGCCTGCTCACCCCCCAAGACCGGAGGGGGTCTCGAGGTTGAGATGTAGTGACCTCTCCCCGAGACTGGAGGGGGTCTCGGGGTGAGATGATGCTTGTGTACCCCGAGACCGGAGGGGGTCTCGGGGTTGAGATGCGGTGACCTCACCCCGAGACCGGAGGGGGTCTCGGGGGTGAGATGATGCTTGTGCACCCGAGACCGGAGGGGGGTCTCGGGGTCGAGATATGGTGACCTCACCCCGAGATCGGAGGGGATCTCAGGGGTGAGATGATGCTTGTGCACCCCGAGACCGGAGGGGGTCTCAGGGTCGAGATATGGTGACCTCACCCCAAGACCGGAAGGGGTCTCGAGGGTGAGATGATGCTTGTGCACCCCAAGACCGGAGGGGGTCTCGGGGGTGAGATGATGCTTGTGCACCCGAGACCGGAGGGGGTCTCGGGGGTGAGATGATGCTATGCACCCCGAGATCGGAGGGGGGTCTCGGGGTCGAGATATGGTGACCTCACCCCGAGACCGGAGGGGGTCTCGGGGGTGAGATGATGCTTGTGCACCCCGAGACCGGAGGGGGTCTCGGGGTTGAGATGATGCTTGTGCACCCCGAGACCGAAAGGGGGGTCTCAGGGTCAAGAAAGGTAACCTCAGCCAGAGACCGGAGGGGGTCTCGGGGGTGAGATGATGCTTGTGCATCCCGAGACCGGAGGAGGTCTCGGGGTTGAGATATGGTGACCTCACCCCGAGACCGGAGGGGGTCTCGGGGGTAAGATGATGCTTGTGCACCCCAAGACCGGAGGGGGTCTCGGGGTCGAGATATGGTGACCTCTGTTAGCTGCTATTACCATTTATTCTAACGGTACTGGATCAGCCACATCAGATGCTCCCTCACCCCTTAGGCGAAGAGGGCCCCACTGGCAAGGCGAAAGGGGTGCTACCTCCCACATGGTTGATCCCTGTCCACATCTCTATGCGGACGGCATGGGGAATGTGAAAAGGTGGCTGCTTCTGTATACTGAGCCCGCCATGATCGACCTCGAGGCAAGGTTAACTCTTCGAAGTCCGCATGGAAAGTTGCATCATCATTACCTCTCATAGCGGCGACGTTAGCGAAGTCCCATCATTGGCCGAAGGCGTATCATATCACATGCTGGGCAACCATCGAGGCGAGCCAACCTATGGTGGGGGTCCATGTGGCTGATGAGACGAGGCGGGACAATTTGAAAACCCAATAAAACTTGAATGGGGGGTTGAATCTGGCCACACCACTGCTGCCACCGTCGTCTTCCTCTGAGCCTCTGCGTCTTGGTCTCCCCTGCAACCCGAGAACCTGCGCTTAGCTTCCCTTCTTCATGTCAGTTTTTTGTCTATTCTAGACTCCTCCATCCCTCCTTTTATCCATGAGTTCACCATCTTGGACCTCGAAGGACGATTCGGAGAATCGTTCTCCCTCTGAGAGGCACTGTGCCTCTCCTGTACCTTCCCCCTCTCCTCCACTTGAGTGGTCCACTGATTCAGAGGACCGCGTCCCTTTGGTCCAGCGACGGGTCACTGGTAGGTCTCCATCGAGGAACCGCCGGTCAGAGGCCGGCACCTCCTTGAGGGTGGAGGGGTCCCCGGAGGGGACCGCCTCCACGGTAACAGGCCAGGATTTAGCAAAAATCCGGGCCCGTTACCAGATTCCCTGGGATGTTGAGCTTTTCCTGCCGACTTCCGATGATAGAGTCATCTCCTTCCGACCCGGCCGGGTGGCCCTTTATGAGATTTGCCTGAAGGCGGGTCTCCGTCCACCCTTTCCTTCCTTTTTCATCAACCTTCTTGAATACTACTCCTTGACTCCTTCCCAGCTGGTCCCAAATTCCTATCGGGTCATTAGGGCCTTTGTTATTCTCTATCATCGTCTTGGCATCACCCCCCGAATCTCCCTTTTCCGGTCTTTTAATATCCTCCGGTCCCAGAAGGGTTGGTGGCTGTTCCAGCCCCGACCCAACCGGGTCCTCAAGCTTTCCTTCCTTCTTCGATTAAGGGATGGAAATCCCAGTTCTTTTTTGCTGGCCTAGACCAAGTCAGGCCCCGGTGGGGAGACCCCAACCTTCGAGGCAACGCAAACTCCACCGTCCACCTTGGAGACCGGAAAGCATTGGGTCAATTGTTAGCTACCGAGATCCCTCGGTACACCCTGCTCCAGACAGAAGATAACCTCCAGTCGGCGGGTCTTATCTCCCATCGGGGTAAGCCATTTCACACTTAGCCAAAGTTTTGCTTGCTTCTCTTTTTTTTTTTTGACCTTGACCGATATCATTCAGCCATGAAGATATCGACACACAGACTCCTGAAGGCCGTCTCCAAGAAGAGGGCCCGGGAAGGGCCGAGTGAAGGCCAGCAAGCTTCGGCTCCAAAACGCCCGACAGCTCAGGTCCCCCGACCATCGGCACCACAAGACCCCCCGGTCGCTCCAGAGTTCGACCTCACAGCCGACACCCCGCCAGAGAGGGCGGCGACCGTGGGGGTACCAATGGAGGAGCCAGCTGCAGAGAAACCGGCAGTGGTGGAGGATTCGGCAGTGGTGGAGGAGCCCACAGTGGCGGAGGAGCTCCCTGCCCCTGGTGAACCAACTCCACCCGAGGCGGTCAGGAGCTGGGGCGAGGGGCCATCAGGGACAGCAAGCCCACCCCCAAGAGGACGCCTAGGAGCAGCCCGCACGCCGAGCCGGAGAATGCTAAGGCGACCGAACGGAGTAGGGCCAGAGCAGGGCCGCCCCGGGACTCCATCCTGAATGACGAGCATTGGGCAGAGCGGGTCCTTTCTCCAATTTTCATGCACGAGGTCCTGGAAGAGCTCAGCCACCTGAAGGTGGGTACATTCTTCCGGGAGTCCTATGTGGCCCTTGTCAGAGTAAGTGGTCCTTTCACCCTTTTCTTTTATATTTTCCCTCTTCTTTTTTTTTTTTTGTTAACCTAGAACTTTCATGCAGCTTGTGCATTCCCTAAAGGCCGCGAGGGAGGTGATCCATGGTGGGAAGGCCCTTCTGCGCGAGGTACAGAAGGAGGCCGAAGATGCCCGGCACCACGCGGAGGCGGCTGAGGGGGCGCTAGAGTTGGCCAGAACCGCCTGGGCCAATGAAATAAGGGCCGCCTAGAGCCAAGCGGAGGCCTAGGCCAACCGTCTGCGGGCGGCGCTCCACCAAATGACAGAGGCTAAAAACGCCGTGATGGCCAGAGACCTGCACATCTCTGAGCTGACCCTGGCCATCCAAGAAATTGAGGGTCGGGCGGCCACGGCTGAGGAGAGAGTAGGGTCTGCAGAGGAAAAGGCAGCGGCAGCGGAGGAAAAAAGCAAGGCCGCGGAGGAAAAGGCACGAGCAGCAGAGGAGAAGGCGAACCAAGCCGGGGAGGAGGTGAGCCGCGCCCAAGAGGCCGAGAGGGCTGCAGCGGCGGCCCTCGCTGCAGAGGAAAGAGCTCGGCCCATTGAGGTGGAAGCCGCCATCGTGGCCAGGACCGCAGGGATCATAGAAGAGTACAAAGCGTCCGAGCGCTTTGCAAATGACCTGGCAGAAGCTTCAACGGTGGTGTTTCTTCAAGGGTTCCAGCACGGGAAGGAGAAAATTGCCAGGGACTTGAACATTCCCCAAGCTCTGGAAGTTGAATCAGATCACTTCTCGGATTCGGCCCCCTCCGATGATGAGCCCACGCCAGCTGAACCATAAGCTTCCTTATTTTTCGTTTTTGCAAGTCTGACGACGTCGGCATTTTGTAATCACTTCAAATTAATAAAATATCTTTTTCCTCCAAGATAAATTGTCTATCTGCAACTCTTATCCAAATTCATTGGTTGATGATGCGCGACCTCTCGGTCCTATTAGTGCCAGGGGATAACTCTCAATTCGCGCGTGAATTACTCCATCTTAGCCATCTAGGACCAAAACTCAGGGCCAGGAAGGATAGGTTTCCTGGGGTTGAAGTGCCGGACGTTGGAGGTTGAGGTAGGCATGTTCCTTAGGATTGATGGCACACCGCTCTGCCAAGTGTATGTCGGGCCTTGTGCCAGGTAGGCACATGGCTTTAGGTGCCGACGAGTGTCGGTCTTTATTCTTGGCTGGCCCAGGGCTTTAGGTGCCGATGGGTGTCGAGCTTCTTGCCTGGCTGGCCCAGGGCTTTAGGTGCTGACGGATGTCGGGCTTTATGCTTGGTTGGCCCAGGGCTTTAGGTGCCGATGGGTGTCGGGCTTTATGCCTGGCTAGCCCAGGGCTTTAGGTGCCGACGGGTGTCAGGCTTCATGCCTGGCTGGCCCAGGGCTTTAGGTGTCGACGGGTGTCGGGCTTTATGCCTGGCTGGCCCAGGTCTTTAGGTGCCGACGGGTGTCGGGCTTTATGCCTAGCTGGCCCAAGGCTTTATGTATCGATGGGTGTCGGGCTTTATGCCTGACTGGCCCAGGGCTTTAGGTGCCGACAGGTGTCGGGCTTTATGCCTGGCTGGCCCATGGCTTTAGGTGCCGACAGGTGTTGGGCTTTATGCCTGGCTGGCCCATGACTTTAGGTGCCGATGGGTGTCGGGCCTCCTGCCTGGCTGGCCCAGAGCTTTAGGTGCCGATGGGTGTTGGGCTTCATGCTTGGCTGGCCCAGGGCTTTAGGTGCCGACGGGTGTCGGGCTTCATGCCTGGCTGGCCCAGGGCTTTAGGTGCCGACGGGTGTCGGGCTTTATGCTTGGCTGGCCCAGGGCTTTAGGTACCGATGGGTGTCGGGCTTCTTGCCTGGCTGGCCTAGGGCTTTAGGTGCCGACGGGTGTTGGGCTTCATGCCTAGCTAGCCCAGGGCTTTAGGTGCCGACGGGTGTCGGGCTTTATGCCTGGCTGGCCCAGAGCTTTAGGTGCCAATGGGTGTCAGGCTTTATGTTTGGCTGGCCCAGGGCTTTAGGTGCCGACGGGTGTCGGGCTTCGTGCCTGGCTGACCCAGGGCCGACGGGTGTCGGGCTTCGTGCCTGGCTGGCCCAGGGCTTTAGGTGCCGACGGGTGTCGGGCTTTATGCCTGGCTGGCCCAGAGCTTTAGGTGCCAACGGGTGTCGGGCTTTATGCCTGGCTGGCCCAGGGCTTTAGGTGCCGACGGGTGTCGGGCTTTGTGCCTGGCTGGCCCAGGGCTTTAGGTGCCGATGGGTGTTGGGCTTTATGCCTGGCTGGCCCAGGGCTTTAGGTGCCAACGGGTGTCGGGCTTCATGCCTGGCTGGCCCAGGGCTTTAGGTGCCGACGGGTGTTGGGCTTCATGCCTAGCTAGCCCAGGGCTTTAGGTGCCGACGGGTGTCAGGCTTCATGCCTAGTTGGCCCAGGGCTTTAGGTGCCGATGGGTGTCGGGCTTCATACCTGGCTGGCCCAGGGCTTTAGGTGCCGACGGGTGTCGGGCTTCATGCCTGGTTGGCCCAGGGCTTTAGGTGCCGACAGGTGTCGGGCTTCATGCCTGGCTGGCCCGGGGCTTTAGGTGCCGACGGGTGTCGGGCTTCATGCCTGGTTGGCCCGAGGCTTTAGGTGCCGACAGGTGTCGGGCTTTATGCCTGGCTGGCCCAGGGCTTTAGGTGCCGACGGGTGTCGGGCTTTATGCCTGGCTGGCCCAGGGTTTAGGTGCCGACGTGTGTCGGGCTTCATGCCAGGCTGGCCCAAGGCTTTAGGTGCCGACGAGTGTTGGGCTTCATGCTTGGCTGGCCCAGGGCTTTAGGTGCCGACGGGTGTCGGGCTTTATGCCTGGCTGGCCCAGGGCTTTAGGCAAAAGAACTCAAGAGCTAAAATTAAAATTTGTTAATATAGAATGAAGGGTGAAGGCCCAAAAGAATACAGGCACGGTATTTAATGTGAGAGGAGAAATACGCTACTGATAATACCGACGAAGGTTGTCTGCATTCGATGTCCTAGGAAGCGGCTTCCCATCGAGCTCTTCAATCTTGTAAGCTCTATGATGAAGTGTCTCGGCGATCCAATAGGGTCCTTCCCAATTTGGGGCTAGCTTGCCCCCTCCGTCGGCCTCGAGACTTCAGCTCGTCGAAGGATCAGGTCTTCCGGCAGGAAAGTCCTAGGATGCACACGGGCGTTGTAATATTTGGCGGCCTGTTGCCGGTAGAATGCCATCCGAAGTCGTGCTTGGTCTCGCATTTCTTCCACCAGGTCGAGGTTGGCTTGCAGCCAGTTTTGGTTGTCTTTCTCGTTGTACGACTCTACCCGAGGGCTCGGTGAGCCAATATCTACCGGGATGACAGCTTCGGACCCAAGGACTGGCTGAATGGGGTCTCACCGGTGGGGGCTCGTGGCGTTGTGTGGTAGGCCCACAGCACATTGGGGAGCTCCTCCACCCACCGTCCCTTACAGTCATCTAGCTGGGTTCTCAGTCCTTGGAGAATGATTCAATTAGTTACCTCGGCCGTCCCGTTGGTCTGAGGGTGCCCGAAGGAAGTGAATTTCTGGCAGATCCTAGTTCGGAGCAGAATTCCCGAAGGGCGTGTTGTCAAACTGCCGGCCATTGTTGGTGACCAGGGTGTGCGGCAGTCCGAACCGACATATAATGAACTTCCAAAAGAAGGATCTCACCTTGCTTTCCGTGATCTTAGCAAGGGCCTCGGCTTCAATCTACTTGGTGAAGTGATCAACGGCCACCAGGAGGAACTTTCGCTATCCGGAGGCCAGGGGAAATGGTCCCAAGATATCCATACCCCACTGGGCGAAGGGCTAGGGTGCCACCAAGGGGTTGATTGAGACATCGGCTGTCGCTGGATATTAGCATGGCGCTGATGGCTATCACATCTCTTAACGAGCTCGGCTGCGTCCTCCTTCATGGTTAGCCAAAAGTACCCCTGCCGTAGGGCCTTGTAAGCTACGGCTCTGCCCCCCAGATGACTTCCACAGATGCCTTCATGGATCTCCCATAGGATGTAGTCTGATTCCGCTGGTCCCACGCACCTGAGGACCGCGTATGAGAATGATCTTCGATAAAGCTTCCCATCCATCATCAAGAACCTCAGGGCCCTCCGCCTGAGTAGCTTGGCCTCAGTGGGGTTCTTTGGGAGAGTGTCGTCGATCAAATATCGGACGTAGGCATCCATCCAGGAGGGCTCTTGCTCAACCGGCAGCGCTTCATCCGCAACTTCAATGCTTGGGGCATGGAGGTGCTCCACATTGTTCTTCCCAGCGTCCCATCGGCCGAAGTAGCTAGACGGGATAATGCGTCGGCCCTAGCATTCTCCGCTCGAGGAATGTAGCTGACACGGAAGTAAGAGAACTGAGAGGCTTGGGATTGCACCTTGCTCAGGTAACGGGACATGGTCGGGTCCCTAGCTTCGTACTCCTCAGTGATCTGCCCAGAAATAAGCTGAGAGTCTGTGAAGGCCCTTAAACGCCCTGCGCCTAACTCCTCAGCCAACCTCATTCCCGCTAACAAGGCTTCATACTCTGCCTGGTTGTTAGTTGCCGGGAACTGGAATCTAAGAGCATACTCCACCACTTCCCCTTCAGGGCTCGCAAGAATGAGTCCGGCTCCGCTTCCTTGAGAATTTGCTGCCCCATCCACATGCAAAATTCAGTCATCTTTTTCTGCCTCCTCGGTCGAGGGAGGGTCCACACACTCCTCCGGGCGTATCTCCTCCAAACCCTTCTCGGTCCAGGAACACTCAACCAAGAAATCAGCTATCACCTGAGACTTCATGGTCGACCTTGGTCGGATGGATATGTCGAATTTACTCAGTTTGATGGCCCATTTGGCTAGCCGACCGGAGGTATCAGGGCAAGACAAGATGGTCCGAAGAGGTTGGTCCGTGAGCACCACGACAGGATGAGCTTGAAAATAGGGTCGGAAGCGTTGGGCAGAGACCACCAGAGCAAAAATGATCTTCTCAGTTCTAGAGTATCTGGTCTTGGCATCATGAAGTACCTTGCTGATGTAGTAGACCGGCCTCTGGACTCCATCAACATCCATGTGCACGAGCACAGAGCTGACAGCTTCTGGGGAGGCTGCGAGATACAGGAAGAGCTCCTCCCCACTCTTTGGCTTGGACAACAGTGGGGGGTGGATAGAAATTGCTTCAACTCTTCGAAGGCATCCTGACACTCCTTTGTCCACTCGAAGCCATTGACCTTGCGCAGCACCTTAAAGAAGGGCAGGCACCTTTCTGTCGATCTTGACATGAAGCGACTCAAAGCCGCCACCCTCCCGGTTAGGCGTTGTACCTCCTTTTTGTTAGCTGGGGGCCTCATATCCAAGATAGCCCTGATCTTGTCAGGGTTGGCTTCAATCCCTCACTGGGTTACCATAAAGCCCAGGAACTTGCATGCCGCCACTCCGAAGGCACACTTGTGGGGGTTAAGCCTCATCCGAGACTGGCGTAGGTTGTTGAAGGTCTCCTCGAGGTCGGCGACATGGTCAACAGCACTGGTGCTCTTGGTCAGCATATCATCCACGTACACTTCCATGTTACACCCGATCTGGTCCTCAAAGACCTTATTCATAAACCTTTGATAGGTGGCTCCGGCATTCTTCAGCCCAAATGGCATCACCTTGTAGCAATAAATTCCTTTTTCTGTAACAAAAGAGGTGGCTTCTTCATCTGCCAGGTTCATCCTGATCTGATTGTACCCTGAGAATGCGTTCATGAAACTAAGGGTCTCATGCCTGGACGTGGCGTCCACTAGCTGGTCGATCAGGGGTAATGGGAAGCTGTCTTTGGGGCATGCCTTGTTGAGGTCGGTGAAGTCCACGCACATCCTTCAACTCCCACTAGCCTTGCAAACCATCACGACATTCGTCAGCCAGTCCGGGTAGTGTACCTCGCGGATATGATCGGCCGCCAGTAGCTTCCGCACCTCCTCATCCACGGCCTTTTGTCGATCGAGGGCGAAACTCCTTTTCTTCGGTCGGATAGGTCGGCACTCCGCCCGAATGTTAAGTTGGTGGGTAATCACCTCTTCTAGAATTCCTGGCATATCGGATGCCGACCAGGCGAAGACAACTGCATTAGCTCGCAGAAAGGTGAGGAGTCGGTCACGAGCCTCCTCCGGGAGTAGGGCTCCAATCCGGATTTTTCTCGTTGGGTCCTCCCCGAGGGGGAAAGTAAGCAGGTGCTTGGTCGGCTCTCATCTTCTCTTCAGGTCTCGAGGATCCAGCGTCTCAGGTACCGGTGCGGGTGCCGCCCCCTGCGGACTAGGGGCCATGTGGTAGCAAAGTGAAGGTGGATTCTGCTCTCCCCGCATCTCCCCGACTCCTTCGCTGGTAGGAAACCTCATGAGGAGCCTCTTAGTAGATATGACAACATCCAAAAGATTGAGCCCGGGTCTCCCGAGGATCGCGTTGTAAGCAAGGGGCACACGAACCACCAAGAAATTCATGAAAATTGTACTTTGACACGGGGTTGTGTCAGCCGTAACAGGGAGTGTGACCTCTCCCTTGACTTTCACAGAATATCCAATAAACCCCATCAGGGACGTGACGATGGGCCGAAGCAGATCGGACGACAGGTTCATGCGAACAAAAGCATCATAGTTCAAAACATCCACAGAGCTCCCACTATCAACTAGAATTCTCTTTATAGGATGCTTAGCGATCGTCATGGATACGACGACGCTGTCATCATTTTGGTTTACCACCTTCTCTAAGTCTTTTTAAAGAAAGGAATTACAGAATCTAACTCCCCTCCCCTCTTGGCCTCTTTGACGAGCCTCCTGCCCCCCAGGAAATTATTGCCACTGTCTTCTCTGTTGGGGCATTGTTGATTATCGGCGGTGGGGGTGCTAAAGGGCCAGGAGCTCCCGGGTTGTTCCTCTGGATGAACTTTCCCAAGTGGCCTCGTTGGATAAGGTCTTCTATGGCCTTCTTCAGCTGACGACATTCGTCAGTATCATGGCCGTGATCCCGGTGATAGCGACAATAGAGGTTCTTGTTGCGAGGGATCTTCGGGTTTATTGGAGGAGGGCGCTGGAGGTAAGAATCCCCTTCAATCTCAAGCAAGATCTGCCATATCGGGGCGAGCAGTGGGGTGTAGGGTCCATCTCTTAGCGCAGGGGCTCGGGGACGGTTATCTGGCCGGCGAGGAGGCTCAGGTCTTCTGGGGTGAGCTTCGACAGGTTCCGGTCGGGCCGGTTTCTTGGAGACGTTCCCGCCAACCTCGCATCGGGAGAAGTCGGCCTCGTCAGCTCGAATGTACTTATGGGCCCAGGTCAAGAGCTCGGCGTAGGACCCGAGTGGCTTCTTGTCGAGGGAGTACGTGAAGCGAGACAGGCGAAGCCCTCGCTTCAAGGCCAAAGTGGCCACTAAGTCTTCAAGATTGTAGACCTCCAGGGCCGCTTCCTTGAACCGAGCGATGTAATCCCGTAAGGATTCACCGCTCTTCTGCTGGACGGTGAAGAGGCTATTTGCTACCCTTGGAATCTTTCGGTAGGCATCAAAATGGGCCAAGAAAGCTCTTTCCAACTGGCGGAAGGAATCAATACTCCATGGCGGGAGACGGGAGTACCAAGCTCGGGCGGCCTTCTTCAGGGTGACTGGGAAGGCGATGCACATGAGCGAATCAGTGGCCCCCTGGACTTGCATGAGAACTTTATAACTTTTCAAGTGGTCCAAGGGTTCGTGGTCCCGTCATAAGGATCTAGCTGGGGAAGGCAGAACCGAATGGAGATGGGCTCTTCCATGATGCGGCGAGACAATGGAGGCCGACTATCGTAGTCCGTCTCTGGTAGGTGTGTGATCCGACGGCTAAGTTCCTCCAACCTCTAGTTATACTCGTCGAGTCGACGCTCGGCTCGACGAGCCATCCGACCATCAAAAGACCCCTCCCCTGAAGATTCAGAGGACGGAGAACGGGGACGGCGATGTTGGCGGGGGCGCTCCGCCTCCTTCTCATGCCGCCGCTTAGGAGAGACACTGGCGTGGCGGGAAGGCGACCGGTGTCTCTTAGAGGCTTCCCGGTAGTGAGGCTTGGGTGGAGCTTGATGGTGGTGATCCCCAGCACCAGAGATCTCCTTCGAGAGGAATGCTGACTGTGTTGCACCACCCCTGGGACTGATGGGTTTGGCTCCGGCTGCTGCGTGGCTGCCTATTGGTGCTGCAGGCCTTGAACCGCCGCTGCCAGGGATTGGACCTGTGTGGCTAGGGCAGTGAATCGATCTTCTTGGAACTACTGCGGGGGAGGCGCAGGGACATCGGCCGGAGGAGCGATAGGTCCAGCCTCCTAGGGATGCAGCGGTGCCGGAACGCTGGCCGGGAGAGCCGAGGGGGCCTCCGCAGGTGGACCGGCTCTGCGGCGCTGCCCCCCAGCGCAACTGGCAGAAACTCCCTTCGTTCGGGTCATCACCATGGCTTCAAGAGCTTGAGGAGAGAGATTGCATATTGCTGGTTCGATGTCTTTCTTGTTGACCCCTTCCTGGCGCGCCAATCTGATGACGCCAAGTCCCTTTCTTTAAGCGTCGGGAAGACGGACGTCCTTCTCTCCGGACCCCTGCAAGAAAAGTCCCTGAAGACCGGATGCTCCGGTGGGGACCCTCCGACGCTCAAGTTAGTTACTTGGGATCAGACGAGAACTGCTCAGCAGAAGGGAGCTGACACAGTTAGGATTTTAGCTAGTAGGAAAAACTAGAAAACCAGAGTTCGAGCCCCTACTTACAGCATGGGCGCATGATTTTATACCTGTTCGAATATCCCATCTTTCTGTTCCAGAATATTGCTATCATACCGTCACTGTGCACGCCGGAGGCATCCCGCGTTACCTGTCAATATGGCTCTACAGGTGTCTAGTAGCCATAGTTGCATTTGGTGCGCGCCGTTGCTTGACATGACCGCGCACAGTTGTAAGTGGTAGTGAATCGTACTCCATAACGGGGCACAGTCATGCACAATGACACATGCAATGCACCATACGCCGTTATGAGGTATGGCCGCAAGCGGCCACGGGCGCACGGCGAGTCACGTGGGTGGCCTGAAGTTGTCGTTTGGTTCGAAGGCTGATTCACGTACTGAACGTTGATGATGCCTGCGCACCCCGAGATCGGAGGGGTCTCAAAGTTGAGTGTGGTGACCTCTCCCCGAGACCGGAGGGGGTTTCGGGGGTGAGATGATGCTTGTGTACCCCGAGACCGAAGGGGGTCTCGGGGTTGAGATGCGGTGACCTCACCTCGAGACCGGAGGGGGTCTCGGGGGTAAGATGATGCTTGTGCACCCCGAGACCGAAAGGGGGGTCTCGGGGTCAAGACATGGTGACCTCACCCCGAGACCAGAGGGGGTTTCGGGGGTGAGATGATGCTTGTGCACCCCGAGACCGAAGGAGGGTCTCGGGGTCGAGATATGGTGACCTCACTCCGAGACCGGAGGGGGTCTTGGGGGTGAGATGATGCTTGTGCACCCTGAGACCGGAGGGGGTCTCGGGGTCGAGATATGGTGACCTCACCTCAAGACCGAAGGGGTCTCGGGGTCAAAACATGGTGACCTCACCCCGAGACTGGAGGGAGTCTCGGGGGTGAGATGATGCTTGTGCACCCCGAGACCGGAGGGGGTCTCGGGGTCGAGATATTGTAACCTCATCCCGAGACCGGAGGGGGTCTCGAGGTTGAGATGATGCTTGTGCACCCCGAGACTGAAAGGGGGTCTCGGGGTCAAGACATGGTGACCTCATCCCGAGACCGAAGGGGGTCTCGGGGGTAAGATGATGCTTGTGCACTCCGAGACTGGAGGGGGTCTCGAGGTTGAGATATGGTGACCTTACCTCGAGATTGGAGGGGATCTCGGGGGTGAGATGATGCTTGTGCACCCCGAGACCGGAGGGGGGTCTCGGGATCGAGATAGATGACCTCTATTAGCTGCTGTTACCATTTATTCTAACAGCGCTGGATCAGCCACATCCATGTCTATATTTTTCAAGATGCTTACCGCGATTGAAAGGAAGCCATGCAACTGCTATGTTGCCTTCTATCCACAGGCTATGACTTGGAGCACAATGATTTGGGAAGTAAATGATAATTCTTTTGAATCAAGAATTTTAGCTCTTTCACCGTGTTGGCAAATGAATTGACCGAAAGCTTAAGATTTTAGGGAATGGCTCAATGCATATCATGCTTAACAACAACAAAAGTAAATATATCATGACCATATAAGTGGCAGTGAAAGATCTGAAAATAGAGAAAGAACAAAGGAGAAAAGGTTAAGGGGCCGAACCTAGTTAAGTTTTTTTCTTTCTTTCTTTTAAATTAAAATATCTTCAATAATTCAGATCAAGATGACTATTTACTGAGTAATTTTTAGAGATCCTTGCAGGGATGATGGATGCTAGATTGAAAAGAAGCACTGCGTTCCCCCATTCAAAGGCAGATGGACAAAAGAAGATCGTTACTTAAAACGTTGGTGCGACTTTGAGGATATAATAACATGTTTTTGTCACCAATTTGTCTATAAACAAAGCTATCCATAAATTAGGTTGAGATTTTTATAACGTAATAAAACGCTTCCCCTCCGATGCTGATGCGAACAACACGAGGTAATGATAGACGGTGCAGAGAGGGGGCAGTGAAAGGAGGAGGAGAAGGAAGGTGGGAGCCACCCATCCCGGAAAAAGGTCGCGGTGACGTCAGGAGCAACGCAGACGAGTCCTTTTAACCGTACAAAGCGGGGCGGCGCCCGGCGTGGGGAGCGGCGCCTCGTGGGGACCACCGTCCGCCCGTCCGTCCGCCCTCTTCAAGAAAGTTTGACCGGCTAAGCGAGACGCCAAAAATGAGATCACTCAAAGATCTATCGCATGGGGACCACGCACCCGGCCCTTCCTGCTACCTCTGGCGCCGGTCGGAGAAGCGCGAGTCCACGGCACGGTGGAGCCTTGCCTTCCTCCTCTCCGTCTCGGGGGAATAACCGAGCTTCTGATCTAAAAACCGGCTTTGAAAAAATAACACCCATCATTGTCTGCAGAAAAGATAAAAAGATGGCTTCCATGACGCCCACGCGTCTCTTCCTCGTAATAGGATGCAGTGAGAGCTTGATGTCACTCGGAAGCGTTGCCTCCCTGCAAGTAAAATAGGCTTCTTCCTCGCGGCACGGGCGTCCGAATATTTTAAAATAATGTTTAATAAAAAAAATATTATTTATAAATAAGTGCTTAAAATAGAGTTTATTTTTTAATTATTTCTATTTTTTTTTTAACTATCTTATTGATCATATTAAATGCAAAAAGATAATACATAGATAACTTTTTTTACTCTTATTTGAAGGGATAACCAGCTATTTCTGCATTTTCTAGGAAATAAATTGAGAGGATAATATATGGTTAATCATGGTTAACCATGGATTATCTCTTTGATTAACTTTATTCCCAGCTAACGCTCTATCACCCCTCCTGAACGTCGGAAACGGAGGCTCTTCTTCTTCACCGGGTTGCTTGCAAAGAAGTCCCTAGACCAGAGAGGGTTCTTCGGTGGGACCCTCCGACGCCCAAGTTAGTGACAGAGGTTACAATAAAGAAGGAGCTCAAGAGAGCTCTTGAGGAGGGAGAGGTCTCAGAAGGATCAGGTAGTTTCTTTGAGAGTTAGGGCATCGAGTGTGCAAAATGTGCCCTTACCTGGTTTTTGAGTAATTTACCCTTTTATAGGGGTTGACGCTGGCACCATCATGTGGGTTTTCGTAAAGTCAGAAGGTCTGCTGAGCCGTTGCGTAAATCTAGGCTGGTTGGTGGGTTACGTCCCATCAGCAGCTGGACTGTTGGGCGGCACACGTCTGACGTTGTCGGGTGGGCGCGTCAGAGAGGTGGTTTTTTGAACCGCTGGGGCTGATCTGGCGGGAACCGGGGGGTCCCGTCTTGTCAGGGCCGAGCTGGGTCGACCTGAGATGGCCGGGGCCCGTCCAGCAGGTAAGGCAGTGCTGGGGCGGGCCGAATCGGTGGACTTGGAGACGACGGGGCCGAATCGGGCCGGCCGGGGATGGCCTTGGCTGACTCGACGGGACCGGAGACGCCGGGGCCGAGTCGGGCTGGCCGGGGATGGCCTTGGCCGACTCGGCGGGACGGGGGATGCCGGGGCCGAGTCGGGCCGGCCAGGGATGGCCTTAGCCGACTCGGCGGGACTGAAGACGACGAGGCCGAGTCGGGCCGGCCGGGGACGGCCTTGGCCGACTCGGCGGGACAGGGGACGCCGGGGCCGAGTCGAACCGGCCAGGGATGGCCTTGGCCGACTCGGTGGGACTGGAGACGCGGAGGAAGTGTCGGGGCCGACCTGCTTGGAGAAGTAGGGGTCGCTTGGCCGGTGCTGGGGCCGGCTAGCTTGGACACGTCGTGGCCGGCTAGGAATGTGCCGAGGCCGCCTGGCTTGGAGACGCCGGGGCCGGCTAGCTTGGAGACGCCGTGGCCGGCTGGGAATGTGCCGGGGCCACCTGGTTTGGAGACGCCGGGGCCAGCTAGGAACCATGGCCGCCTAGCTTGGAGAGGCCGGGGCCGGCTAGGAACCAGGGCCGCCTAGCTTGGAGAGGCCGGTCTTGGCAGGCTAGCTTGGACACGCCGTAGCCGGCTGGGAATATGCCGGGGCCACCTGGCTTGGAGACGCCGGGGCCGGCTAGCTTGGAGACACTGTGGCCGACTGGGAATGTGCCGGGGCCGCCTGGCTTGGAGACGCCAGGGCCGGCTAGGAACCATGGCCGCCTAGCTTGGAGAGGCCGGGGCCGGCTAGGAACCGGGGCCTCCTAGCTTGGAGAGGCCGGTCTTGGCAGGCTAGCTTAGACACGCCGTGGCCGGCTGGGAATATGTCGGGGCCGCCTGGCTTGGAGAGGCCAGTCTTGGCAGGTGTCGGCCTTTGATGTGCCGGCCTTGGAGGCCGACGCTGGAGTCTGTCGGCCTTTGGCCAGTGCTAGAGACCGACGCTGGCGGCCGACGCTGGAGGCCAACGCTGGCGACCGATGCTGGCGGCTGGCGCTGGAGTCTGTCGGCCTTTGGCCAGCGCTGGAGGCTGTCGCTGGAGGCCGACGATGGAGGCCGTTGCTGAAGGCCGACGATGGAGGCCGTTGCTGGCGGCCGACGCTGGCGGCTGGCGCTGGAGTCTGTCGGCCTTTGGCCAGCGCTGGAGGCTGGCGATGGAGGCCGACGATGGAGGCCGCTGGAGGCCGACGCTGGCGGCTGGCGCTGGAGTCTGTTGGCCTTTGGGGCCGTCCAAAAATTTTATATTTCATGGGGTCAACTAGCCCTATCAAATGCCCACCACACTCCTTGAGCTTGCGTGCTCCGGATCGGCTAAGCGAAAGGAGTGTAGAACTTTTACCTTGGCACCTTGCGCTGCCTTGGATGGACGTCTGCATGCCTTCTTTGGCTAGCCAAGGGCGACCAGTAATCCTCTCCCAATGCGGGGTCCGGGAGTGAACCCCAGAGGGTGACCTGAGAGCTAGGCGTCGTCAGGTTCCTTTTGCACCACCTCGAGGGTGTGAAACCGCTGCGAGGGGCGACTCAGCCGGATACAAAGCCTTTAGGGTCTTAACCGACTCGGGGGCACAGCCGTGCCAGGGCCGAGTAGTGTCCCGTGGGCCGCGATGCCAGTGAGCTCCTTTCGAACCAACCTGGGGGTTTGTGTTCTGCCCAAGTGGTGACTCAGCTGGGTACGGAGCCTTTAGGGACTTAACCGACTCGGGGGCACCGCCGTGCCGGGGCCGAGTGGTGTCCCGTGGGCCGCGATGCCAGTGAGCTCCTTTGAACCAACCTGGGGGTTTGTGTTCCGCCCAAGTGGCGACTCAGCGGGTACGGAGCCTTTAGGGACTTAACCGACTCGGGGGCACCGCCGTGCCGGGGCCGAGTGGTGTCCCGTGGGCCGCGATGCCAGTGAGCTCCTTTTGAACCAACCTGGGGGTTTGTGTTCCGCCCAAGTGGCGACTCAGCCGGGTACGGAGCCTTTAGGGACTTAACCGACTCGGGGGCACCGCCGTGCCGGGCCGAGTGGTGTCCCGTGGGCCGCGATGCCAGTGAGCTCCTTTTGAACCAACCTGGGGGTTTGTGTTCCGCCCAAGTGGCGACTCAGCCGGGTACGGAGCCTTTAGGGTCTTAACCGACTCGGGGGCACCGCCGTGCCGGGGCCGAGTGGTGTCCCGTGGGCCGCGATGCCAGTGAGCTCCTTTTGAACCACCTAGGGGTTTGTGTTCGCCCAAGTGGCGACTCAGCCGGGTACGGAGCCTTTAGGGTCTTAACCGACTCGGGGGCACCGCCGTGCCGGGGCCGAGTGGTGTCCCGTGGGCCGCGATGCCAGTGAGCTCCTTTTGAACCAACCTGGGGGTTTGTGTTCCGCCCAAGTGGCGACTCAGCCGGGTACGGAGCCTTTAGGGTCTTAACCGACTCGGGGCACCGCCGTGCCGGGGCCGAGTGGTGTCCCGTGGGCCGCGATGCCAGTGAGCTCCTTTTGACCAACCTGGGGGTTTGTGTGCCCAAGTGGCGACTCAGCCGGGTACGGAGCCTTTAGGGTCTTAACCGACTCGGGGGCACCGCCGTGCCGGGGCCGAGTGGTGTCCCGTGGGCCGCGATGCCAGTGAGCTCCTTTTGAGAGACTTGGCGCAAGGGAGGACAAACTGCGTCAGAAAGGACCTTTTTATTACTTATGCTTCTGGGAGTACATCATTGATAATATCGGCGGAGGTTGTCCGCATTCCAGGTACGTGGAATGGGCTTCCCGTCAAGCTCTTCTAGTTTGTATGCCCCCCGGTGGAACGCCTCGGCGACACGGTAGGGACCTTCCCAGTTGGGGGATAGCTTGCCCCCCTCGGTAGGCTTTGATACCTCGGCCTTTCGTAGCACCAAGTCTCCGCGGCGAAAAACCTTGGGACGAACCCGGGCGTTGTAGTACTTGGCCGCTCGCTGGCGAAAGGTCGCCATGCGCAGTCTCGCTCTGTCATGCGCCTCGTCGATGAAGTCTAGGTTGGCCCGAATCAGTGCGGAGTTGCCTTCCTCACTGAAGGACTCCACACGTGGACTGGGCAATCCGATCTCGACGGGGATGACGGCCTCGGATCCGAAGGAGAGGCTGAAAGGAGTTTCGCCCGTCGGGGCTCTGGGCGTTGTGTGGTAAGCCCATATCACACTGGGGAGCTCTTCTACCCAGCGTCCTTTGGAGCCGTCTAGGCGAGTCCTGAGCCCTCTGAGGATGGTGCGGTTCATGACCTCAGCCTCCCCGTTGGTCTGGGGGTGGCCGACAGAGGTGAATCGGTGGTGAATGCCTAGCTCCTCACAGAAGGCTTTGAATGCCTCGTTGTTGAATTGGCGGCCGTTGTCCGTGACGAGGGTGTGAGGCAAGCCAAAGCGGCATATGATCGACTTCCAGAAGAAAGCCTTAACTTTGCTCTCCGTGATTTTGGCCAACGCCTCGACCTCGACCCACTTGGTGAATAGTCGATGGCGACCAACAAGAATCTCCGCTGCCCTGAAGCTGGGGGGAACGGTCCAAGGATGTCCATTCCCCACTGGGCGAAGGGCCACGGAGCCGAGAGTGGGCTCAGCGGGCAGGCGGCTGATGTTGGATGTGCGCGTGGCGCTGGCAGCCGTCACACCTTTGAACTAGCTTGGCCGCGTCCTCCTTCATAGTGAGCCAGAAGTACCCTGACGGAGAGCCTTCTGGGCTAAGGATCTGCCCCCCAGATGGTTCCCGCAAATGCCCTCGTGGATTTCTCTGAGGATGTAGTCGGCATCGGCGGGGCCTACGCACTTAAGCAACGGGTAGGAGAATGACCTTCTGTATAGGCGCCCGTCGAGGAGGATGAACTTGGAGGCCCTCCACTTGAGCAATCTGGCTTCGTTGCGGTCGTCAGGGAGGGTGCCGTCGGTGAGGTAGCGGACATAGGCGTCCATCCACGTAGGTTCCGGGGTGAGCGGGAGGACTTCCTCCCCGCCCTCTATACTGGGCCTTTCTAGATATTCGATGTAGGCGTCCCTTGTCAAGCCGTCGGCGGAGGT
This sequence comes from Calamus simplicifolius, assembly GCA_900491605.1. Taxonomy (NCBI): domain Eukaryota; kingdom Viridiplantae; phylum Streptophyta; class Magnoliopsida; order Arecales; family Arecaceae; genus Calamus; species Calamus simplicifolius. Next base: position 399,249 of record UESW01001451.1, on the reverse strand, counting down.
AGCCAGTCGAGAGAGGACGTCGGCCTTTGCGTTTTCGCTTCGGGGGATGTAACTGATGCTGAAGTAAGGCAGTGAGGAGGTCAAGAGTTGAACCTTTTTCAGATATTGCGCCATAACGGGGTCGCGCGCCTCATACTCTCCGTTGATTTGCCCGGAGACGAGTTGCGAGTCCGTGTAGGCTCTGAGGTGCTTTGCTCCAACCTCCTGGGCTAATCTTAACCCGGCCAGCAGGGCTTCGTACTCCGCTTGGTTGTTGGTGGCTTCAAAAAGAAATCTCAGGGCGCACTCGGTTCTTTCTCCTTCCGGCCCGGCAAGAATGAGGCCGGCGCCACTCCCTTGAGAATTCGATGCGCCGTCCACGTGGAGGATCCAGGTCTCTCCATCACCGCTCGGCTCGGGCCTGGGCTGCTCCCCAGGGACCTCCTTGAGATCTTCTTCCGCCCAAGTGCACTCGACCAGGAAGTCGGCCAGGACTTGGGACTTCAAGGCCGGTCGTGCTTGGAAAGAGATGTCGAATTCCCCCAGCTTGATGGCCCATTTGGCGAGTCGACCCGAAGTATCCGGACGGGCCAGGATGGCTCGGAGAGGTTGGTCCGTGAGCACCACGATAGGATGGGCTTGGAAATACGGGCGAAGACGCCGGGCAGAAACTATCAAGGCGAAAATGACTTTCTCTGTTTTGGAATACCTGACCTCGGCGTCATGTAGGACCTTGCTCACGTAGTAGACTGGCCTTTGGGTTCCGTCAGCGTCAAGGCGCACCAGGACTGAGCTGACGGCTTTGAGGAGGCGGCTAAGTAAAGGAAAGACTCTCCCCGTCTCTCGGCTTGGAGAGGAGCGGTGGGGAGGACAGGAACGCCTTTAAGCCGTCGAAAGCTTCCTGGCAGTCGTCCGTCCATGCAAAACCGTTCACCTTCCGCAGGGCCTTGAAGAAAGGCAAGCACCTCTCGCCGATCTGGAGAGGAAACGACTCAGAGCCGCTATCCTTCCGTTAGCCGTTGCACTTCCTTCTTGTTGGACGGCGGCCTCATGTCAAGTATGGCACTGATCTTCTCTGGGTTCGCCTCGATTCCGCGCTGGGTCACCATAAAGCCCAGAAATTTACCTGCCGTGACCCCAAAAGCGCACTTCTTAGGGTTCAGCTTGACTTGGAAGCGACGGAGGTTGTTAAAAGTTTCTTCCAGGTCGGAGATGTGGTCGGCGGCACGGGTGCTCTTCGTCAGCATGTCGTCCACATAGACTTCCATGTTCCGGCCGAGCTGGTCCTGGAACACCTTGTTCATCAGCCTTTGATAGGTCGCTCCCGCATTCTTGAGGCCGAAAGGCATCACCTTGTAACAGTAAATGCCTTTCTCTGTCACGAAGGAGGTGTGCTCCTCGTCGCCGGGGTCCATCCTTATCTGGTTGTATCCGGAGAAGGCGTCCATGAAGCTGAGAAGCTCGTGACCAGAGGTGGAATCGACCAGCTGGTCAATTCTTGGCAAGGGAAAGCTGTCTTTTGGGCACGCCTTGTTGAGGTCGGTGAAGTCTATACAGATCCTCCAGCTCCCGTTTGCCTTGCGCACCATGACTACGTTGGCCAGCCAGCTTGGGTAGTGCGCCTCCCGGATGTGGCCGGCGCTGATCAGCTTGTTGACTTCTTCATCAATCGCCCTTTGTCGGTCGGGGGCAAAGCTCCTCTTCTTTTGACGGATTGGACGGTGGCGCGGGTCGATGTTGAGCTTGTGGGTGATGACTCCGGAGGGATGCCGGGCATGTCAGACGCTGACCAGGCGAATACGTCCGAGTTAGCCCGCAGGAAAGCTAAGAGGCGCTCCCGGTCTTCCAGGGGAAGGAGTCCGCCCACACGGACGGTCCTTGCTGGGTCATCGCTGAGAGGGAAAGTCAGGAGGTGCTCGGCGGGCTCCCCTCCTTTGGCGGAATCTCTAGGGTCGGACGCCTCCAGGGCCGGGTCGGCCTCCAAAGGGCTTGACGCCGCATGATAGCAAGGTAAGACCGGGCTTATCTCCCCGCGCATTTCTCCAACTCCCTCGCTGGTGGGGAACTGCACCAGTAGACGTCGGGTGGAGATAACCGCGTCCAAAAGATTCAGGCCGGGACGCCCAAGAATGGCGTTGTATGCCAAAGGGACCCTCACGACTAGGAATTTCATGATCACGGTGCTTTGGCATGGCGGGGTTCCGGCCGTCACAGGCAAGGATATTTCGCCCTCGACCCTCACAGAATCTCCGGTGAATCCGACTAGCGGGGTCGCCACGGGCTGAAGGGAGTCAACAGATAAACCCATCCGAACAAAGGCGTCGTAAGTAAGGATGTCAGCTGAGCTGCCACTATCAACTAAAATCCTTTTTACAGGGTGTTTGGCGATCGTCATAGCGACGACTACGCCTTCATTGTTTACATTTTCCATTACAGCAGTCTCCCCCCGGGGCATTACATTATTTGGAGCTCCTCCCCCCTCGGCCGCTTGGACGCAGAGGCTGACCCCCAGGACACCATCCCGACAGTCCGCTCCGTGGGAGTGTTGTCGACGGTGGCTTGAGCTGGTGGAGGCCCCATGATGGCCGGCAGCGGCTGTGGCGTCTTCTGGACGTACTTGCCGAGGTAGCCCCATTGGATGAGCTCCTCGATGGCCCGCTTCAAACTGTAGCAGCTGTCGGTGTCGTGGCCGTAGTCCCGGTGGAATCGACAGTAGCGGCTTCTGTCGCGGGATACACCCTTCTTCATGGGGGGAGGACGTTGAAGGTAGGGCTCGCCCTCGATCTCCATCAGGATGTGGGATCGAGGGGCAAGGAGAGGAGTGAGCTTACCCTCGTCGGGGACAGGGCTTCGGCGCCTGTTGTCGGACCGGCGAGGTGGGTCGGATCGGCGATGTCGAGGAGGTCCGCTCGGCTCAGGGCGAGCGGATTTGTGGCTGGAGCCCTTCGAAGACTCCCGGCGAGTGAGGTCGGCTTCATCTGCCCGGAGGAGGAGGTCGGAGTAAGAGCTCGGGGGCTTCTTGTCCAAGGAGAAGGTGAAGCGGGACGGAAGGAGTCCCCGCTTCAGCGCCAGGGTGGCCACCGCATCATCGAGATGGTAGACCTCGAGGGCGGCGGTTTTGAATCGGGACAAAGTCCCGCAGGGACTCTCCTTCCTTCTGGCGGACGGAGAAGAGGCTGTCCGCCACCCTTGGGATCCGGCGGCAGGCATCAAAGTGGGCCAAATGCCCTCTCCAGCTCCCGGAAGGAGTCTATGCTGTGGGGGGACAGGCGTGAATGCCACGCACGGGCGGCCTTCCGCAAGGTTGCAGGGAAGGCCTTGCAGAGAAGGGCGTCTGAGGCGCCCTGGACTTGCATCATGGCCTTGTAGCTCTCGAGGTGGTCGAGAGGGTCGGTCGTACCATCGTACGGGTCCACCTGGGGGAAGCGGAACCTGGAGGGAACCGGTTCCTCCAGTATGCGGGGTGTAAGGAGGACGAGTGTCAAACTCTTCCTCCGGCTGATGGTTTATCTTCCTGGCGAGCTCGTCGAGCGCCGGTTGTACTCCTCCAGGCGTTCCTCCGCCTGGCGGTTGATCGTCGGGCCCTCCGGATGGCTCGGAGGAAGAAGAAGAAGAGGAAGCAGAAGATGGAGACGGAAGTCGGGACTTCCGCCTGGGTTCCTCGTGATGATGTGGCTTGGGAGGAAGCTCGCTGGGGCCGTGGTCAGGGGACCGTGGCCGCTTGGAGGGCTCGCGCGAGGCTTCCTGGGGGAAGCTTGACGTCGGCCGGTCCCCGGGGGGAGCCTCCCCTCGCCGACTGCTGGCTGGCGGGGGAGCAGTCTGGTGCTGGGTGGCCACGGACTGCTGCTGCTGGAGTCCGTGGACCATGGCAGTGAGATTCTGAACTTGCTGGGAGAGGGTTGCCAGCTGCTCCGCCGTTTGGAGGGCGGCGTCCGGCGGCGGGCCGGCAACCGGAGGGCTGGTAGCAGGGGGATTGGCCTCCTGCTGCCTAGTTGGCGGGGGAGCCCGCCGGGCAGCTGACGGAGGCGTCCTGAGCTCGTGTCACCACCATGGCTTCTAGGAGAAGAGAGGGGATGGAAGATGTAGCTCAGGGAAGACGTTCGCTACTTTTTCTTATGCCCCCCCTACCTGGCGCGCCAATCTGATGACGCTCGATCACCCCTCCTGGACGTCGGGAACGGAGGCTCTTCTTCTTCACCGGGTTGCCTGCAAAGAAGTCCCAAGACCGGAGAGGGTTCTCCGGTGGGACCCTCCGACGCCCAAGTTAGTGACAGAGGTCACAGTAGAGAAGGAGCTCGAGAGAGCTCTTGAGGAGGGAGAGGTCTCAGAAGGATCAGGTAGTTCCTTTGAGAGTTAGGGCATCGAGTGCGTAAAATGTGCGTTACCTGGTTTTCGAGTAATTTACCCTTTTATAGGGGTTGACGCTGGCACCATCACGTGGGTTTTGTGAAGTCAGAAGGTCTGCTGAGCCGTTGCGTGAATCTGGGCTGGTTGGTGGGTTACGTCCCATCAGCAGCTGGGCTGTTGGCGGCGCACGTCTGACGTTGTCGGGTGGCGCGCGTCAGAGAGGTGGTTTTTTGAACCACTGGGGCTGATCTGGCGGGAACCGGGGGGTCCCGTCTTGTCAGGGCGAGCTGGGTCGACCTGAGATGGCTGGGGCCCGTCCGCCGGCAAGGCAGTGCCGGGGCGGGGCCGAATCGGCGGACTTGGAGACGACGAGGCCGAGTCGGGCCGGCCGGGGATGGCCTTGGCCGACTCGGCGGGACTGGAGACGCCGGGGCCGAGTCGGGCCGGCCGGGGATGGCCTTGGCCGACTCGGCGGGACGGGGGATGCCGGGGCCGAGTCGGGCCGGCCAGGGATGGCCTTGGCCGACTCGGCGGGACTGGAGACGACGGGCCGAGTCGGGCCGGCCGGGGATGGCCTTGGCCGACTCGGCGGGACAGGGGACGCCGGGGCCGAGTCGAACCGGCCAGGGATGGCCTTGGCCGACTCAGCGGGACTGGAGACGCGGAGGAAGTGTCGGGGCCGACCTGCTTGGAGAGTAGGGGCCGCCTGGCCGGTGCGGGGCCGGCTAGCTTGGACACGCCGTGGCCGGCTAGGAATGTGCCGGAGCCGCCTGGCTTGGAGACGCCAGGGCCGGCTAGCTTTGAGACGTCGTGGCCGGCTGGGAATGTGCCGGGGCCACCTGGCTTGGAGACGCCGGGGCCGGCTCGGAACCATGGCCGCCTAGCTTGGAGAGGCCGGGGCCGGCTAGGAACCGGGGCCGCCTAGCTTGGAGAGGTCGGTCTTGGTAGGCTAGCTTGGACACGCCGTGGCAGGCTGGGAATATGCCGGGGCCGCCTGGCTTGGAGACGCCGGGACCGGCTAGCTTGGAGACGCCGTGGCCGGCTGGGAATGTGCCGGGGCCGCCTGCTTGGAGACGCCGGGGCCGGCTAGGAACCATGGCCGCCTAGCTTGGAGAGGCCGGGGCCGGCTAGGAACCAGGGCCGCCTAGCTTGGAGAGGCCGGTCTTGGCAGGCTAGCTTGGAAACGCCGTGGCCGGCTGGGAATATGCCGGGGCCACCTGGCTTGGAGAGGCCGGTCTTGGCAGGTGTCGGCCTTTGATGTGCCAGCCTTGGAGGCCATCGCTGGAGGCTGACGCTGACGGCCGACGCTGGAGTCTGTCGGCCTTTGGCCAGCGCTGGAGACCGACGCTGGAGGCCGACGCTGGCGACCGACGCTGGAGGCCGACGCTGGCGGCTGGCGCTAGAGTCTGTCGGCCTTTGGCCAGCGATGGAGGCCGACGATGGAGGCCGTCGCTGGAGGCCAACGATGGAGGCCATCGCTGGCGGCCGACGCTGGCGGCTGGCGCTGGAGTCTGTCGGCCTTTGGCCAACGCTGGAGGCTGGCGATGGAGGCCGACGATGAAGGCCATCGCTGGAGGCCGACGATGGAGGCCGTCGCTGGAGGCCGACACTGGCGGCCGACGCTGGCGGCTGGCGCTGGAGTCTGTCGGCCTTTGGGGCCGTCTAAAAAATTTATATTTCATGGGGTCAATTGACCCCATCACTATCCCTAATATAGTTATGGCTTTTGGAAATAAAAGGAAATATCTCCTCTTATTCTCTATTTCAAACACTATCTAAAGGCTTAAATATACTTTTTTTTCTAAATATTATAGTTTAATTTATTTTATTTCAAAAGTTTTTTAAAAAAATTAATATATATCAAGCAACTATAAATTGATAGAATGCCAAATCAATCTGAATTATTGTAATAAATATTTATATTAATATTTTATGATTATCTATATGAAATAATTATGAAGTATTAAGCATCTATTTTTATATAAATTAATTATAAAAAAAAATCTTTATTTGCTTAAAAAGAATAAACGATTAAAAAATTTATCTTATATAATTAAGATTCTTATCTAATAATTCTTGTAAAGCCAACTAGTTCTAGCACATGTGTTCCATTAGTTTCTAGGCTATTTTATCGCAGCCAAAAATTTTGATCCTTTTTATCTCAGAGTGGTATTCTACTTGTTAGGATGTAAAGAAATCTGACCATAATTGAACGAGGATAACATTGAATTCAAGTTAAAATATTTATGGCTTCATCAAGTTGACATCCTCAATTAGCCACTATGACTTTTTAACCATCATTTAGTTGGGGGAAAAAAAATGAAGGAAAGCCTTTTTTTTTTCTTTGTTTAATAAAAGGATATGAGAACATTATATGTGAGCCTACATATTTTTTCTTCTTCCATCAAAAAGATATTTATTTTTCAGTTCCTCTTTAGAACTAAAATGCTAAATTTATCCTTCATTTTTCTTATTTATCATTAAATTAACATATATGGCAAATAAATTATCTATTTATATATTTTTTTAATGCAATCGTATATAAATAATAAAAATAGTTAAACAAAATAACATAAAAATGGATCTCAAACAATTCATTTAATTTTCTTATTAAAATGATTTAAAATCTTTATTCTATAGGTAATATGGTTAAATTTATTTTTTCTTCAATGAAAATTATCCTAACCTAAACATAGAAATATATTCAGAGCTATTTTTTATATAATTTTTATATTAACTAAATATTATAAATTTTATTTTCTTTTAAGAATAAGTTTGAAGAAATATTTTTTATAAAAAAAATTTTTTTAGAATATATCATATGAGCTCTTAGACAAATATCTTATGGTACATTCTTAGTGATATCATGGTACCCAGTGACATAAGAGAGAATGGAAAAAGGTGAAGCACAGAAGTCGGCAAAATGGACCTGCTAATTTTTATGTGATTCAAGTGTATTGGATTCTCGGATTAATCTAAATGGTCCAATAAGCCTGTACCATCTTATCCTTGAAATTAATAAAACGACTGGTACTTTGATAGCTCGATTAAACCGAGGATGGTGAAGGATTAGCGGTTTGACTACCATATAATCAATGATATCTCTATATACTAGCCCACTTATATCGTCATAATATTTATTGGAAAAAAAATGTTATAAAACCGCTAATCCTTTTTCTTTTTTTAAGGAGCAAGGGGAGGAGAATCAGCAGATAACTCCATCTCTCTCCGTCTCCAAGGTCCAATTTTTAATATATTCTAAAACTATCCCTCTTGATTCTAAAAACCTAATAGTTCTTTTTTTAATAAAAATATATATATCATAATTTTTCTCTTTTTTTTTGTCTTCTATCAAACATGATGAATGTATATTATTCTTTTATTTCTTTTTTTTATTCTTTCCAAACAAAAGAGAGAAATAACAAAATGGAACCTGAAGGAAAAAAAATTTTGCAGCCGTTCTCTAATATTAATATATATTCCATAGCTTATTTGGGTGGCTAATGAGCTTGCTGGAAAGAGACTGACGAGGCCAAGGCATCACTACTAAAGATAAGCAAGGAATTTAAAATATAGTTGCAGTCTTTCATTAGAATTATCTACTCATCAGACTTGGTCTGGACTGAACCTTTGAATCAGGGGACCGAAAGGTTATATATGTTTAATTGATGTCAGATCAAGCAGGACATTATGTTTTGAAGGGGGGGGGTGATGAGTTCTTCTTCTCTGAATTTGTTCTCTTCGATCTCTCATGAATCTCTGAACTGCCGCCAGGGCTCCACCATAAAAATTCATAAAGTAGATAAATAAATCTAGATTCCCTTTAGATGAGTGCTGATGGTCTCTGTGTGCTGAGTGCCAAGGGAAGGGAGAGGAGCGTAGGAGGCGACATGGCTGTGTACCGTTGTCTCCCTATCAAAGCAGCGCGAATATTGGCAGCATTGTCTCTTTAATTTCTTCTCTCTGCTCTTCCTTGCCTTTTTCCCTCCCTCCTCCACCTTTCTCGTGTTCATCAACAATAAAGTTCTTCCATGATTGATTAATATCTGTGCTATATTATATATATAACAATTAAGCTTGTGCTTTGTGTGACTTGCTATATTTTACTATCATATATATCCATCATGGTCCTCTGCCAGTTTTTCTCCATTAATGAAACAATGGATTATTAGGGTATGAATTATAGTTATTTCTTTGGTGTTATTATTTTGGAAATTAATTATTATTTTGATTAAAGTTCCCTAATTTTAATTAGTTGCATGTACGTGCTGTATTGACTTGATAAAGAAGAAGAGATGGTCATTTGGATTGTGATGCGAGATTAGAAGTAGCAAAAGTGGGGGCATTGAGAGAGATGGGAGGATGTGGTAGGATTGGACATTGCACAAGCTCTAGCTAAATCTAGTGGTTGGGTTGGTACGATTTGATAAATAAATGATGGAAAGAGAGGTTATAAAAATTAGACAAATCTTTGTGCAGGCCATTGGGAGAGGAGGTAGCACGGATTGATGATTGGGTCCTATGAGCCACTTTCTTAGTTGGTGCCATGTGAGGAATTACTTTGGCATAATTAATAAACAACAAATGTGGCTAGCTAGCTTTGTTGCAAAGTGTGGATTCCTACACCCCGCCCTAGAGCTCATATGATCATATGCTAGAGGAAAAGAAAGAAAGATATAAATAAATAAACTTTTTAGTTTTCAAAGGCATTCTTCCAGGGACTAAAGATTTAGAGATGAAAAATAAGGTTAAATCATCGCTACATAAATTGAGGTCATTCCCAGTAGATGTTCCAGAAGGGATGCTTAATTTGATTGGCACTCACATTATCTTAATCTGTTCAACATCATATCATGGACAAGGCTACGGTAAGAAATTTGTGAAAAGAAACCACTTAAAACTCCCCCCATTTCTTTCAAGAAACATCTGGCCCCACCTTTAATTAGTGTTTGACTCCCTAAAAGCTATTTCTGGATAAGTATAGGATAGCGTTTATTCAAGAATAGCTTAGGGAATATGTATTTTTTTAAATTACAACTTTACCACCAAAGAATAACTCTAGTTATTTCTGAATTTTCTAGGGAATAAGTTCATGGGATAACCTATGGTTAAACATGGGTTATCCCCTCTGGTTAAACTTTTTCAGAATTATCTTCTGTAGTTATAGCTTTTGAGGATATCCCCTGGATATCCTCCCTTATCTCCTATTTTAAACACAGCCTTAGGTTTGTCAAAATCAACTTTGATGGAAAGTGTTCGAGGCAGACTTACTAGCTCAGCTTTTGTGATTCGAGAGTCGGATGGCATGATGTTGGTGGTTGAAGGATTCGGCCTTCTTGACCTCTCTGTTCCATTAGCTGAGCTGCTTGCTACTTGCTGTTTGGGCTAGTATCTCCTATGCCATCTATTGCCGCGGAAATCCGTTCTCCGACTCGGGTGCATTTCTGGCTCCTGATCCAGGCGCCGATCTCGTCGCCTCAGGATGAAACCTGCAAGACAGTCTGCACGCAAAGGGTGCTATGGGGGTTGCCCTCTGCGGAGGACCCTCAGACGCCCAAGTCAGTGAAGATTCACAGCAAGCAGATGTGAGGAGAAGACTCTCACAGAGAATGTTCTCAGGGCTCTTGTGAGAGCTCTAATGGGATATGAGAAGTAAATGAATGCGTAAGAGATTGCCTTAAATTTGCGCACGTACCTGAGAAGTAGAAGTACTGTGGTATTTATAGACGATCACCTGATTCCTTGGACATGCCCTGGATGTGGTCTGAAAACTGTTAGGATTCGAGACAGATTCGAATCAAGTTTGTTATGAGGCCAGTAGGGTCCGTATCTTGTCAGTTAGAGGATCGACGGCTGGGAGAGTTGGTTGATACCTTGAGGTTCAATGATCACACAGACCTAGGCCACTCTTGCGGGTCCTAGGCCACTTCTGGGTATGATTCGCCATCTGGAATCTTATTCAGTTATAGTGAATTCGAACTCTCCTGCGCCGAATTTCGCAGAGGTATTTTGAATGCCGTGGTTCGGCTAGAACGAGGAATAACCTGTTTTCCGAGGTATGGAATGGGTCGGCTCCAATGGCCGAGGCACGGTCGGCTCGGATGGCCAAGGAATGGCTCGGCTCAGATGGCCGAGGTATGAGGATAGCTCGGGTTACCAAGGAATGGCTCGGCTTAGATAGCTGAGGTATGAGGATAGCTCGAGTTACCGAGGAATGGCGTATAGCTCGGGTTGTCGGGACGACCCGACTTTGTCAAAAGTGATTCGGCTTCGTCACTTGGATGTTATGCCAGCTGGCTGGCAGGGTGTTTGGATTGGGCATGACCCAATCATCGATGTGGGCGGTCAATAATGCAATGATGATTTTACCCCTCATCACATGCCCCCCACTCCCTAGTCCGAAGTGTAAGTTTGGATATAGGGAGTAGAATTCTGAAGCAATTTCATTTGGGAGACTCAAAAAGGCAAGCAATGATAATCTCGTAAATGACGGGCCGCTGTGAGAGTCATCTCCTCACATCTACTTGCTATGAATCTTCACTGATTTGGGCGTCGGAGGGTCCTCCGCAGAGGGCAACCCCCACAGCACCCTCTACGTGCGGACTGTCTTGCAGGTTCCACCCCGAGGCAACAAGATCGGCGCGTGAATCAGGAGCCAAAAGTGCATCCGAGTCGGAGAACGAATTTCCGCAACAACACTATCCGTTGTATGGGTGTCTAGATTCATTATTGAGTTGGACTCTATCATTGTTATTTTAGCTTCAATGGGAATCCGGCGATTATTTGCCATTCAACTCCTTGATTTGCGAGATTCGGTCTATACTTCGGCATGCTTACAGCGTCTAGATTCGGTACATTACCGTGCAGTCAACTCAACGACGAACTGAATTGCTATCCGAATGATCTATATTCCGAGTCTTGAAGCTGGAAGTAGGATGATTTATGCCTTTTATTTTTATCCAAATCTTATATTTTGATATATGGAATTTGATTCACTATAAATTTATAAATTAGTGTGATTATTGTTTTTTATATAAAAAATTAAAAAGGAAAAAAAAAAAACTAAAAAAAAAAAAGAAGAAGAAGATGAGAATTCAAACATCTGGCCCTGACGGATCGAGAACGCGAGACACGTGATCTCTCCTACCAAGAAAGATCTTCGATGGTTATTTTCCACTGGGATTATTGTTCCACGATTGTGCTCATTTTTTATATATACATATTTTCTCTTTGTCACATCATGTGTTCTCTTTTGGTGAATAATGTAGGGGGATCGGATCGGATCGGCTCCTCAAATCGTCCCCGCATCTCTCCTTTTTCTACGCTTTTGTCTCCCTTGTCAAACTAAAGGCTTACGATCGAAGCTAGCGAGGGGAGGGGAGTAGGTGAGAGACCAAAGTAGCCAATAGGTTAATAATAATAATAATAAAGCAAGTCAAGAAGGCACGATCGGCATGGTGAATAATGAATGGATTTGCCAAACGGACCGTATCAATAAAGATTAAAGATAATCGATATCCATGCCATCCGCATCGCAACATCGAAAATAAATCAACGGACGTGCTAAGCGGATCATATCAATGTACCAAAGAGTAAAGACGATCAGCACCCGTCAGGATGCCATCCATATGAAAATAAATAAAGATGTCGAATGAATTGGATCGATGCATGTGCTATGTATGTCGGTCTAAGACTCATTCATGTACCAGCTCGATTTCTTTCTTCATCTTGTCCGGCTCAAAATAAAGTTTTTTATTTTTATTTTTATCTTTTACCTAACCCATAGAGACTCAAGTTACCTAGCCCCGCAAGCCAAGTTATCAAAAAAAAATTTTACTATTATTATTTTAATTTTAAAATTAATTTTTTAAAAAAATAAATAAAATGAATTAAAAAAACTTATCATTTTTTTTTTGGGCTTGCTATTGGCGCAACTCATCATAATTGTCTTTAATCTTCTACTACTTTATTTAAAAGAAACTCTTCATCATCAATCTTCTTTCCTTACATCTTATCTTGTACATCATGCCAGTCTTCAACGTAGATCATCTTCTTTGCTCTATTATGCTTCAATTGGCTCCTTCTATCATTAAGCACCCTTCCTCCTGTATTAAACCACATTTTGATGCTACTATGGACCGAAGGGATTGATAAATCATGGATCATGATGATAAGTACAGGATAATTATTCTCAACAGCTCGTTAAAAAGTTAAAATATTAAAATTATCTATTTTTTTAATTAAAAAGTTTATAAAATTATTATTCAAATAAAAAGTTAGCCCTATTGCTACTCCTGTTACTACTACCACCCTGAGTCAATTCGAAGTAAAAGACATTTTACCTTTATTATATATATAAATATTTATTTAATAAATTAATAATTTTATCTTTAAATTTATTTATATTTACTTCATATATTATATTTTTATAAATTAATTCTAATATTATATATAAACCATCTAATTTAAATATAGAATCCATAATTAAAACTAAACAATGAAAATATAATTTTTTTTAGTATTTAATAAATTTTATTTTTATTCATATAATTATATCTTCAAAATCTTGAGATTCCCTATATCATGAAAAATAGTTGGTAATATTATATATTTATTGCAAAACTAAGGAAAAGATGGGATAATAAGTATCAGATAAAATATTGATAGAGTCATAAACATATTTCAAAATTTATATAATAATATCCTGGTTATTTTAGTAAGAATCTATATAGGTTTACCATAAAGTAAGTATTATAAAATATAGTAATAATATTTTATATTCAAAACATGATTGCAACATTAAATATGAATAATAATATTTTTTTATATAAAAATCATTATATTTTACTCAATGGGTAATATACAAAGTTTTAAATTTATTTTTAGCTTTTAAAAATTATATATATTTAATAGCAACTCTAACTTTACTTACGTATGATTTATTAATTTTTAAACCATCTGTATGAATAAATTTATGATGTAACATGCACATCAATGCAAAATAATTTATATAAGATAGGATGCAGATTTGACTAATTCAATATGAATTATTATAAGCATTATTTAAACTAATTAAAATATTTTGTTATGTATATGGTTCTCACGTATCATTTATATTATATGATAAAAGATATTGGTTGCATTATGTCGATGTACAATTAATTCAAAACTAAGAATTATTTTCTACATTATCCAGTCATAATTAATAAAATGCATGGTAATACAAATATAAAATAACTTAACTCAGCTAATCTAAATAACCGATGTAAGTGTTATTCTACCATCAAAATTTTTAAAATATAAAATCAAACACAAGTGTTAGAGCAATTTGATTTAATAGTATTTTAAGATACTTCTTTAAATATAGAATTTATGGCAACTTTCATATAGTTTTCAAAATATGGGTTTTCAATAAAAGTAAAAGATGTTTCATTACCTACAATAAATTTTGATATTGCTCTTTTCTGTTTTACTCTTCCGATAAGAAAATGTTACTAACTCACCTTATCCAAGTTTAATTTGGGTTTTGATAGAGTCATGAGCTACACTCTCATACTTTTTTTAATGTTGGGTTAGTAACCAATTCCCATTGAAGTATCATAGCTATAGTCTTTTTCTCGTAGACTTTACAAATAGCTTGGAGCCTCTACCAACGATCTTTTGAATGTTGGAATGTAGCCAAACTTCAAAGGTCCTAGGTCTAGCCCTGGATATGGTGGTCAAAGTAGCATTGATGGCACTAGTGGGCTTGAAACACTGATTTCAGTCTATGATTGCTGTGTCATATACTCCGCTATACCAATATCGAGCCTGAAAGTCTCTTGCCCATGGGTGGGCAAGAGCCATTGTTAATTATGGAAGATAGAGAACAGAGATTAGAGAAAGAATAAGAGAGCTTAGAAAATTAGGAGGGCTAATAGAAGATAAGAAGGGCTTAGGATAGCTTAAGAGAGCTTATGATTTGTTATAGGATAGGATGAGAGAGAGAAGAATTAGAGACTATTTATAAAGGTTAATGGACTTTCTAATATCTCAAATAACTTTAAAAACTAGCCTTTACAGCTTTTGGAAAGGATAAACAAGTTTTTTTGAGCAAAAGATAAAAATATTCTTGAAAACTAGCCATTTTAATTGTTTATCCTGGCTAGCACATTAGGCATGGCTCATTAGGCATGCACTTGGCTTGCCCAAGTTCACTTGAGCTTGGAAGCCTAGCTTGGCAAGCCATTAGGCGGGCCTACTAGGTTGTGCCTGAGGGGCCAATAACATTAACCTCGCAGGCAGCACAATATATTCATGCCTGGCAAACCGTTTACGCATGCTTGAGCCATTGGTCTAGCATAGCTCACAAGCCATGCCAAGTCGGGTTGAATTTGAGCTAACCCAATCCGTTTAACACCCTATTAACAGTGAGGTGATCCGTTTTTTTGGGTTAAACTAATGAACGATGATGGTGTTTAATTTTCTTTAGAAAATGGCTAAATATTCAATTTGGATGGTTAGCACTTGCTGAACAGTATTAAATGATCTTGTGTCCAGAAATCAAATTTACTGTTCTTGCCAAGCTAGCATCCACTGCAAATGTAAATCAATTTGGTATTGTAGTTCAATATTTTCACTGAGAGAGAGCTCTGCAGATTTGGGAGGAGATATTCCCATGTAGTTTTCGCTGATATTGCAAAATAGGATCATTTTATATCCTACTATGCTTGAAAATATTATGCAAAGTTCATAAGCCTTGATGGTATTGTGGTGTTCGATCCTTTTCATATATATATGGTGTACCTATGCACTACTAAATGGGTTCATTATTTGCTTGTCATGTGTTTTAGACTTCAGAAAAAAAATGTGTTAGGTTAACCCAAGTACCACCAATATTATTATCCTCTTTATAAATCATCA
The DNA here is from genome assembly GCA_900491605.1 of Calamus simplicifolius. Taxonomy (NCBI): domain Eukaryota; kingdom Viridiplantae; phylum Streptophyta; class Magnoliopsida; order Arecales; family Arecaceae; genus Calamus; species Calamus simplicifolius. Next base: position 384,021 of record UESW01001451.1, on the reverse strand, counting down.
AATTGGATTAAAACAGGAGGAGGAGAACAAAAAAAACTAGGATTCTCTTTTGCTAGGATAAAAGTAGAAGTTTTGGTGGAAGAAGAAAGAAGCCGACTGGAATACTTAAGTTTGGGTAGTAGTAGTAAGCCAAGGCACAAGGAAATTTCCCAGCAATGCTGCAAGGGAGCATATCTTATCTCACCTTCAACTTTCTTAAGAAAATTATTCCCCACATCAATGTCGATGCAATGCACTGAATCTAGTTTTGATCACTTTCTTTCCACTGCATAACCGAACAAATTAGTTGCTCTTCTTGAGTCCAGTCAATTGGTATCATCTGAATCCTTGCACTGATTCACTTGTATTTAAGTCTAGCTGTGCTACCAGCAGGTAACAGGAATCATAGAAGGGCTCTAAGCTTGTCTTTGAGCAAACCAACAAGAATCTTTCAGTGAGTTGTTGGCACCTTCCTCATTAAGGAATATAGCTTCCCTCCACAGGCATGGATCCACTTGATGTACTTCTGGCTGGCACTTCCCTGGACAACTTAATTTGCCTTCATCTACCTCATGGGGCCCCTTACTGATCTATGGCTTCTCCCTCCCTTCTCAAATATCCAAACAAAATCCAATGACATAAAGGATCTATCATCAGAGTCATTAAGCTATTAATTCCCAATTTCTCATTCCATGATCCAATGGTGGGGTCTGAGCTCCTGCAGCTGAAATGCCGCCTGTCGCCTCACATGGGCGTGGGTCTCACGCAGTTTGTAATGCTCGTGGAATCCTCAGCACTTGGTCTAAGCGAGATCAATATTATTATTTATTCATTAGATTATAGGTAGATGAATTGATACTTATGGCTATGTTGTTGTTGTTCAGTGTTCCACCACCATTAGCTCGATCTCTTATCAGCACTTCATATATATATTTACTTGTTCCGGCCGAGCATATATATGCCATTGTTTGGTGGCCTGGTCCCATGAAAATAATACTGCTATCAAATCTAGGAAGGCTAATTATATTGTAAACTAAATTGATATTATGACAGTCAGCTTCCATGGAGAGTTGAATAAAGATATTGTGACAAAACTTAATTATTGAAAGCATAGACTCATGGATATAGTAGATTAATATTGGAAGAAACTTTGGCTTGATAGGCAATGGCTCTTACCTGATGTCCATTTCTTTTTAGAACTTTGTGACATGAATCCAAGACCTTATCCAGTTATCCCAGAGCAACAGTCAGCTGGCCATGATGCTGCTGGACTCAGGCTTTTTGAAGAGTTGGCACCCAACTGACTGCTTTGTTTTCCTTTTTCAGGACCAGAGCAGTTTCTGAAGCCTGATGCATTTTATAAATCTCATCCACGAAAACAAATAAAATATTTAAGCAATTCCCAGCATTAGAAATACACTTAGGTAGTGTTTGAAATAGAAAATAAAAGGGAATATCCCTGGATATCCCCTCTTATTTTCAAAAGCCATAACTATAAGGGATAGTTGGAAATAAAGTTAACCAAAGGGATGATTTATGGTTAACCATGGTTAATCATGGGATATTCCCTTAATTTATTTCCTAAAAATGCAGGAATAGCTGGTTATCCCTTCAAATAAGAGTAAAAAAAAATTATCCTAGGGATTTACCTTTTTGCATTTGATATGATCAATGGGATAGCCAAGAGATATTTCTAGGAATAGCCAGGGGACAAACTCTATCTCGTACGCTTATCCATGAATATATTTTTTCTATCAAACATTACCTTTTTTTTGCTTCTGAACACACCGTTATACTGTGCTCCTCCAAAGAGCTCCCTGTCCTGGTGTAATTTAGTTCATATTAACCTCTCAACAAACAAGCCCGTTCTGTCTGACACCCAATTAGCATTAAGGATGCCTTTAATATGGGGTTAAAAAATAAAAAAATTACAAGAGCAACATTTTTTGAAAAAAAATTAAGAATGTAAAATTTTTTAATAAATATGTTTGATTGTGCTTGCAAATGAAAGGTGAAATATTACAAGTGCATATAGAATAGAATTAATATATATTATAATATTATATATATATCATATATAAAATATATTATTATTAATATTTATTAGTTCCAATAATTAAGTCTTTTTCTTGTTATCCTAATCCCAGGTTAACAATTTATAGAAGACAAAAAGAAAAAAAAATTATGTCCTAAAAAAGTTAATCCTCATGCCAAATACCCTCAGGCTAACAATTTAGAGCTATTTTTTGCAACCTAGCTAAGTATGAGGAGAGAAGGCAAGTTTAAGTAGTTTAAATACAATGTTTAGGATTCTATCTTGAGGAAAATAATTTCATTATTTTTAAACTATAGTTTTTCAAAAAGTTGAAAGTAACCCCCAATGATTCAAGCCCCTTTAGCATTTTCCCGAGTTTCCATTGTTTTTAATGTTGGGATTCATCCCATGCCCAACTTGTTGGCTTTTGATTCTCTGGTATTCAACGGAGAAGGCTCAAGCAGGGTAGAAAACAAAAGATAAACCTTGATCCTATGTAGCCACCATGCATAAAGTTTAAGAATAATATATAATAGTGAACAATTTTGACTGTACTGGCTTGGATTTATTTCTTCTTCTGATCAAGATAAAAGTTAGCTTCCCAGACTTTCAGACTCTCTGGGAGACAACAAGAGAAAAGAACAAAAGAAAATCATGTCCTTCCTTGCATATTTTATGATCAGACATCATCATGCTTGCCTTCACAAGCATTTGAATACCACTTTAAAAGTACGGACCCTTTGGTCTATTATCTCATCATAAATCTTTTGATGATTATTCTACCTTTTGAATTCGGATTTCCCCACTGCTCGATCATTGACCGGAGTCACTCCAATTGTATATGTATCTTATATTTAAGTTATTTACCATGTCCTATTAATTTCATTTTGGCGCTTTACTCTGTTGGTCCGCCTTTTCACCTTTCTAACATTTGGTAAATATTAGAACAAAAAAAAAAACCTTAAAAAAAAAAAGTTAACGAGCAATTACTTCAGAAATCACGCTTTAAGATTCAAGCTTGAACATTATTGCTACGAAAATTCACTCTTTAACTCGGGTGTAATTTGATTTTGAATCTGACCGTGATCTTTTTTTCGAGCGAAACCTGCAAGATAAGCCTTATGCAGAAAGTATCGGGGTGACCCTCTCATATCCTCTGACATGAATATCACATCAAGCAGATGTGAGAAAAAGATTCTCGCAGGAGAGTCTCTTAAAAAATGACCTCTCGAAAGCTCTGAGCTCTGCTCGAGCTTTGCTCGAGCTTTAATAGAGTTTTCAGTCCGAGTAGCAGTGCGAGCATCGATACGATGACAATTTTACCCCTCATCAAACATAAATAGATTTGGATCATAAATAAACTAATTCATTAGATATAATTAAAAATAAATAAAGTTACGAATTCATTTACTAAATTAAAATTGATCTATAATTAATCTAATTATTAAACAAATTAATTCATGCAACTCAACCCATCAGACCTATTTACTTAAGTTAATATTGTTTTTTAATTAATTATTATTTATAAAAATAATTATATATTTCTGTAAGGATTTTATATTTTTTTGAATAATTTTTTTATTTATGCTTTATTTATGATTTATAATATATAATTATTTTATAAATAAATTAATATTAAATAGATTATATGAGTTATACGAGTTTTATATAAGTTATTCAAATTACATAGGTTATATGGCCATATGGGTTAGATGTGTCGCACTAGTTACATAAATTATTTAAATTAAACAGGTTACATAGATCATATTATACAACCTATATATACACGGATTGGGTTCGATCTAAGGTTTATGATTTAATTAATAAACATGTTAGATTCAAATTGATTTATTTATCATTATATTTTAAACTTGATCTGATCTATTTACGATCTATTGACACATTTGCTCATTATTGATAGAATAAATGTATACGGTGAATAGATAAATATGTATACTAGATGAATAATGTGTGTAAGGATTGAAAATTATAAAAATAGTTCTTAAAAGCTAAAAATTATAATTTCATCTTCTCAAAGGCCATTCATCAAATATTTCTAAAGAAAATCTATTACGATGTGATCATATTATGTTGCACACTCCATCCTTAGAAATGGTGTGTACATATCCATGCGTTTCAAAATAGATTACAGATTCATATGTCTTTTAATTCTTGATAATTAAGCGCTATTGAGCTAACACGAACCAAGCTAACTTGCCATCACCTTTGCCTTGCCGCCATGAAGCCGGTGTCAGATTTATGGACGAGCTGCATTAAAGACTCCCACTGTTTTATATATTATATTATGCATGCATGCTACTTGATTTTTATAATAAATGCAAAAGCTGCATCCAATTCAATGAGGTGTTTATTTGTTGGGCTTCAGATAAATTATTCTAATCAAAAACCATTAACCCTTGGAATTGCACTAAACTCCCAGCGAATGAAAGTGAAGGCACTTTACAAAATTACTTAGCCATCAACTGTCCCTGTTTCACAATCTAATTCATAGAATGTTTGATGGCTCAATGAAGCTACAACAAGGAAAATTGAACGCTTAAACTACACTTAAAGAAGAGTATGCTTGACCATTGATCAATAATACGTAATAATCTTACACCAGCTAGAACTTTTAATTAGAACGATCATTTAATTGTATAATTATTTTTAAAGTTTTTTTATTTAACAGAAGGTATAATTACTCCGTGATTGCTCAAAATTTTCGTAATAAGTTTAAAAAATATATAGAGTTTTCTAAATAATATGTCATATTAATTATACCATATACTACGCTTATCAGAATTCTATTTGCACCCTCAAATTGCTCGGTATATTTTTTAATTTAAAAAAAAAAATTTAAACTTTAGTACATTCGTCTTTTCTTCTCTCTCCCTCTTTTTCTCTGTCATCGGTGCCCCTTCTTTTTTTTTTCTTTCTTTGTCATCACCCCCATTTCTTTCATCGATCCCGTCTTCTCTTATCCTGTCTGTCTTCGGCATCGTCATTCATCCATTCCTTTTCATTCAGCCTCGATCTTCTTTTCATTCTTCAGTCTTAATGTTTTCTTTGGCACCATCTCTCTCATTTTTGATACGGTGATAGAGCAAAAGGGCACCGAAGCTGAAGAATGGAAAAAAGATCAAAATCAAAGAGATGGGATGGAAAGCGATATCAGAAAGAAAAGAAGGGCCACTAAGGAGAAGGGACTGTTGGAGAGGGGAGTGAAGGAAACGGGCCAGAAGGAGGGGTGGAAGGGAAAGGAGAGAAAGGATGTCGGTGTTGGAAAAAAAAAAAAAAAAAAAGAGAGAGATGGTGTTAAGAATAGTTTAAAATTTTTTTTAAAAAAAAATTTAAAAGGTTATGCTGAGCAATTGAAGTGGTGCAAATAAATTTTTTTTGCGCTCATTAACTCCAAAATTAAAATTCCACTACTACCCCTGCACTGACGACGCTAGTCGCTACCTCTACTCTCTGCATGCATGCGTCTCCTTCACCTGATATCCTCCTCCTTCCTTCGATGCCCCCACCTGCCAGATTTATTTAACATCTTGCCACTCGCACACGTGTCTGGTCTTAGCCAGCGGAAAAGGCTCTCGAAAGAACCACCCGTGGGACGCCCGTGAGAGGTGTGCGCCAAAGCAACCCTGGTTACATTCAGCTAACCTCGAGTTAATCTAACCATCGAATTAGTACTAAATACTAATTAAAGGGTCAAGGAAAGACCGCGTGTGACCTCGTGACGCCGTTGGTATAAATACCGAGCCGTCCTTCTCTCCATACAATGTAAGCAACTCCACATATAGAGAGAGAGAGAGAGAGAGAGAGAGAGGGAGGGAGTGAGGGAGAGGTGCTCTAATGGCGGTCTCAAGGTGTTAGCTTTCTGGAAGATTCTGATCGCACTTTACCGGTCTCTGCTTTCCCCCCTCATTATTCCTTCTGAAAGCCTCTCGATTCCACGGCCTTTTGCTGCCTTTCTTCTCAAAGAATCGTTGCTTCTTTTGAACTTTCTCCTTTCCTTCGAGAAACACGCGGGAGAGCGACGAATCCATTTGAGTCATTGCGTTTCTTTCGGTGTTCCCTTTCATGGATGCGAGCGACAAATGGGAAGGGGCGGAGCGAATTGTTCCGAGCTTTTTCCTTTACTTTTGACCTTAATGTCTCCGTTCGATGTGTTCGATTCTGGAATGCCTGAGAGCGGCCAATAGAATCGCTGCTCTCTTTCGCTGTTGTGAGGAATCGTTGCTCTTTTTTGTGTCCGAATCCACTGACAAACCTACAAAATTCCATCTTTTGTGGTTTTTCCTGTGTTCCTCTGTTCTGGTTTCGTAGAGAATAGGGGGTTTTGGGGTTTTTTTTAAGGATTTAAAGGGTTCAGAGTCGAGGCCGAGAAGGCTGCGACCGGGAACGCGAAGATGATCGATCCGCTGCCGGATTCTGACGGCGACATCGGTTCCGAAACCCTAAATTCCAGCCAGAGCTCCATGAGCAGCGGAAGCTGCGACAGCTGCAGCAACCTCTCCCGCCTCTCCTTCGACGTCACCGCCACGGCCGCGGCGCCGGCGGCCGACTCGTCCGGCGGCTGCCCGCCATGCTCGCCCTCCACGACGGCCACGAAGCCGCACCGCTCGTCGGACCCCGCGTGGGTAGCGATCCAGTCGCGGCTCCCGGCCCGGCTCGGGCCCCGGGACTTCAAGCTGGTCCGCCGGATCGGGAGCGGCGACATCGGGACCGTCTTTCTCTGCCGGCTGCGGGATGAGCGGCGGTGCCCAGAGGTGGCGCCGGCGTGCGAGTACGCAATGAAGGTGGTGGACAAGCTGGTGCTGGCGAAGAAGAAGAAGCTGGAGAGGGCGGAGACGGAGAAGAGGATTCTGAGGGTTCTCGACCACCCTTTTCTGCCGTCTTTGTACGCCGACTTCGACGCGTCGCCGCATTTCTCGTGCGTGGTGATGGAGTACTGCAGCGGCGGCGATCTCCACACTCTCCGCCACCGCCAGCCCGGCCTCCGTTTCTCCGTCACCGCCGCCAGGTCGGAAAAATAACAAGTTCTTTCCTTCTCCCTTCTTTTCCCCCTCCTGTTCTAATTAAAAATTCACAAGAAAACCACTTTTTGTTTCTAATCAAATGTCTGCTAATAAAAATTCATATTTTCTCCCAATTTTATTCTTGAATTTCGGTGGGAATTTTCTGAAAATTATTATGATGAAAAGTAATAGTTTCCATTAACGGCGTTGCGGATATTACAACGGAATAATATTCGTTTATTGGCACCATCTTGCCTTTCGTGGGATTTATTGGAGTAAAATAATGCTTTTAAATAGCCCACGTCGTGAGTTATTTTAAAGGGTAGGCGTCGGTTAACGAGTCGAATGATGGTTTTATTTGATAAAAATCATTTTGTGTTGGCGACGCCGCTTTAAGTTCGAAGCAATGTTAGTGGTAACGGCTAAATTATATATGACCTCAGCAGCGAAAATATCAATTTTCTTTCTTTTTCCCTTCAACTGAAGAGACTTGTAGGTGACGTAAATACAGCATTGAGATTTGAGACTGCTCCTGCTTTTTCTAAATATTAATAACTATTGTTATTATTATTATTTATTATTTTCAAAACAAACAAATGCCTGCCCCCTCCGTCTCCGTCTCCGTCTCAGTCTACATCATCATCATCATCATCGAGATTTCGCCTTCAACTATTATGGGAACTCTGCAAACTTGCTTTCGATTTCTTCTAAAAAATGCATCCATAATATGACTCCATTATTGAGCCGTAAATTTTCCTCCTTTGTTCCTGGAAACGCGCTGATGCACGCATTCAAATCGCCTTCCAGGTTTTACGCGGCGGAAGTACTGCTGGCCTTGGAGTACCTCCACATGCTGGGCGTCGTGTACCGCGACCTCAAGCCCGAGAACATCCTCATCCGATCCGACGGCCACATCATGCTCTCCGACTTCGACCTCTCCCTCCAGTCCACCGCAGCCCCCACCGTCGAACCGCTGGACCCCACCGGCCCCCCCGACCCCTCCTGCCTCCCCAGCCGCCTCTTCTGCGCCCGCAAGCGCCCCAGTTCTCTCCCGAACCGCCGATTCGTGGCCGAGCCGGTCGCCGCCCGGTCCTGCTCCTTCGTCGGGACCCACGAGTACGTCTCCCCCGAGGTGCCGCCGGCCAGACCCATGGCAGCGCCGTCGACTGGTGGGCCTACGGCGTCTTCCTCTACGAGCTCCTCTACGGCCGGACCCCCTTCGTGGGGCCCACCAACGAAGCCACCCTCCGCAACATCGTCAAGCAGCCCCTCGCCTTCCCCCGGCTCGCGGCCCGGCCGACTCCGCCGCCCGGGACCTCATCTCCGGTCTGCTCGTCAAGGACCCGGTATCCCGGCTCGGCTCGAAACGGGGAGCCGCCGACTTGAAAGGCCACCCGTTCTTCAGAGGACTGAACCTGGCTCTTCTCCGCTCATATCGGCCCCCGGTGGTCCCCGGCCTGGCCGGCGCCAGCTCGTGCCGCGAGCGCCAGAAGCCGGCCCGGTTCGACTATTTCTAATACGAACCGAACCGGCCTCGGCCACCTCTAAGCCCAGGTGAGGGGCTGACGTAGTGTAGTATATTCATGTTTGGTACTGGCGCATGTGATCTTAGGGCCCAATGGGGAGTTGCCACGTGTGGAAGACTTGCTGGCTACTTCTAATTATTGCCAGGGGACAGGGGTTGGAATTTTCTCTCGCCCGTTCTTTCCTTGTTCCGTCCGTGAAGTAGAAAAAGAATGCAGGAACGTACGTGATGGGTTGGGGGTTTAATTATTAAGCTCCATATGATGTATAGGCCATTGACTTATGAACGATCTTTCTTGGAAGTACATATAACTATGAATATTTTGCCCCGCACGGCGATGCATACTGTTCTTCAAATAAATATTATATCGTCCTAGCCAGCCAGCTATTAATGATCCGAAGGCGATCTATCTATCTATCAGCAGGCACCAAGTCTCGGCCTCAAAGCCCCTCGACCTCAATTATGGCCGCTAATAATACAGTACTAAGACGGACGGCCATGCGCACGTAGTTCCAAAGGCTAATAGCCTTTGAATTCAGAACGAAACCTGGCAGAGATTTGACAGTGGGATTGGCCTATGTCGGATGATGGTCCCTGTTGCCACCAAATCCATTGTAGTAATTACTGATTGGACTTATTAGTCCTGATGTCGTTTGACTTCTTGTGACTTCGATCACTAAATCTATTGCGGTGATCTCAGAACCGTATTGTACCACGGCTACTGCATGGATCGAGGGATGTGGTCCACGAGAGCAACGGAGAGGAATGGATTCATCTTTGCTGGGTTCTGTATGCGTGTGCCTGTGCCAATAGGAATAGGACTCGCTTTTTCTGTTCTCGGCCATGTGGCTGCCCGCTTCGCGGCCGACTCCGACGCCACCTCGATGGGACTTCTTGCATCGCCATCTTGTTCCACCCAACCACCGGACTAGACGATATCAAACAAAATTGAATCTATTCGGCTAATGTCCAATGAAAACGGATTGGATAGTAGTATATTTATATTTATATTTATATTTTTTAATAATACGAATACGGATATAATGTTAAATGGATATTAAAATTTATGTTCATATTTATTCTAAACAGATACGGATACGAATTGGATATCAAGCATATCCATATTTGTTATATACAGATATGGATACAAATCGGATATCAAGCATATCCATATTTGTTATATACGGATACGAATCGGATATCAACCATATCCATATTTGTTATACATGAATACGGATATGAACCAAAAATCTAGCACAGAAATCGATCATCTCATCAAATGTTCAAAACAGTTATTGAGGTCAGCTTGTGTCAAAATTCTTACCATGGATCACCCCTAAAAAAAACAAGTTTTATCTATGATATGCATCTTCTTTGCAGGAAGAGATACAGACACCATTCTGCCACAAGTGATTTACTTTGGCATTCATTGAATACAATCCTTTACCAATTGAGTTAGGGATGACTAGCTTAGCACCTAGGCTAAGAAATCAAATAAATCTTATTCACACTAGAATATAAAGGATATGGAAGAAGAATACCAGAAGCGACAAGATTGTGAACAGACACATCTTCTGTATACATTCATCGTTTCAACAGAGCATATAAACAAGGTTCAATTTTATTTCAGTGATGACCCAATTTTAAGATAATAAACATGTTTCTCAGAATAGTGACAGTTTATTCATTGCATGGCCAGTCAAGATAGAGAAACAGTGATAGAACATTTATGTCAAGAATAGTGAAAGAAAAATCAGGACTAGAGTTGCAAAATCCATTTGGCAACATATTTCAAATTCATGAATCAATATCTATCAATACAATTACTATTAAAGATTCAAATAGGAAAAGATGTTACCTTGCAGAAGAACCCTTGAGTTTCTCAACCTCCTCTTCCATTTGAGATACAATCGTTTTCCGCTCATCATTACTGGCACTCACAAATTCCTTCACCAAAGCACCCAAGCTTGCTACAATTCCAGCCTACGGTAATTAAAGTTTCATCATTAAAGTGGATTCATTGACAAAATACAAAAATGTAGGTCTTCAAACTCTTATCTCATACAAACCTGAGAAGTAAGTTTTCCTTTTGCATCGCGGCTTGTGCCACACTTCTCATTGATGAATTTAACAAAGTCATCCAAGTCCGGTCACCATCATAGTCTTCACCAGCTTTGTTGTCCCTTGGGAAAAACTTTAATGTAGGATAACCACTAACTCCATACCTGAAATTATGTCATATGCACAGCGTTAATAAAACAATATAGTCTTAGCAATTAAATTAAAATATAAACTTTATTACATAGTAAACTTTTTTTAGAAGCAAACAACCAAGCATCATTGCTCCATGTTATTGATTTTCAAGAAATCTTCCCACAGCAGCCATCAGTGATGCACCAATATAAGATGCAAAACAAGGCAATCAATGATAAACTACTGAAAAATAAATATAGTCAAGGAAATAGAAAATAAGGACAGTGATGCAGCACAGTAGGAGTAACGAGCAAGAAATGAATGCAATCAAGGAAACCCATCCAGAAGAACAATAAAGATCAGGCAATAGAGAACCAGATGAAATAGTTCAGCCATCTAAATGGAAGTAAAAAATGGGCACATATTTGGGATCATAATGGCAGAGAAAAAGAAAGTGAAAATGATTTGTTTTATTAAAATGTAAACGGGAAGAGGAACCAGCCTTTTCTGAATGAAATGCAAAGCAAGATATGCAAAACACTGCTACACAAGTGAATAACACATGTTATAATGGTTACCGTGCATGATGTATGGAGATGTATATAAAATTAATGAAACGCCTCCAGGACGGAGAGAAGATCAGGCGGCGTTAAATAGAGAAAAAATCCCCATCATCACTTTCGGCCTTTTGTGTATCGGATTAACATAGAGAATTTATCCGGATTGTGAAGGCCCTTCTTTATCCATTGAACGGGAATAAGGGTAGAATAAAATAGCAAACGAGGAGTAGAAGAGGGAGGAGAGTCGGGTGATGGAGGGTGATGGAGAAACACCAGCCGAACGGACAGAGGCGGCATCATGGCGACGGCAACGATACCAAACCCTAAACCCAATTCGACTATTCGAGTCTTCGAGTGAGCACTTCTAAAAGCCAGCACTTCTCGGCCGGAGTCTCTCTCTCGATTCTCGAAGAAGAAAAAGGAAACCCTGTTGGCTGTTGCTCCTGTTTCACCCGAAACAGGGGAACAATCGAGCCGGCGGCCAGGCCGGCGGCCACACACCAGGTGGCCCGGCCGGCATCGACCAGCCAGGAGCCGGCCGCCGCCACGCCGGACTCCCCCCCCCCACTCTCTCTCTTTTCTCTCTTTTTCTCTCTTTCTCCTTGTCGCGGCCTGTTACAGTGCCGACGGCATGGCCGGCCATGGTGGCCGGTCGGACCTCCTCCGGACGTATGCCGGCGCCGGTGGAGGTCACCGACTGCCGTTCAGCCTGGCGAGGCGGCGAGCATGCCGCCGGGCCCGAACCAAGACCAAGACCGAGTCTGCCTCATTCTCTCTCTTTCTCGGCAGATGCGGCCGTTCGGCCCGTTCTGCCTCATTCTCTCTCTCGTTCGATTCCTCCGCCACTCTCTCCCTCTCTGAGTCTCTCTCCCTCCCTTCCTCTCTCTCTCTGGAATTGGAAATTTGGGAAGGATTAAGGTTCAAGGAAGCTCACCTGTGACCTGTTGGCTGATGCGGCGAAGATTAGGGGAAGAATGCTTCGTGACAGCTCCTCCTCGACCGTTGCATGGCACCGTCTGGTCCGTCTCCTTCGCTGTCGCCTCCGCGGATCGCTCCCAGAAGTCTGGATGTGGACGGTGGAGTGGAAGACGAAGAACGGAAGATTGGAAGAAAGAACTCCGTCTCCTTCGCTGCTGCCTCCGCGGATCGCTCCCAGGAAGTCTGGATGTGGACTGTGGAGTGGAAGATGAAGAATGGAAGATTGGAAGAAAGAACCGAAGAACTGAGGAAGTGAAGTAGGGAGCGGGCTTTGATGATTGATGAACCATGCCTTCGCTCAGTTCGTTGCCAACCGTACCAATGTGTCGATCATGCATGCCTTTCGAGCGTTTTGGTGTTATTTTTTTAACTTAAAAAACAGTTTTCGCTTGGGCCGGCCTGGCACCCGGGCTGGCGGCTTTGTTTTGAAAATCAAAAATTAAAATATTAACCATCCTGATATAATAAAATGATATCTGTATCCGTATTTAAAAATATATAAATTCATATCCGTATCCGATTATCCTTTGGATTAGATATCCGAATTCATATCCGAATCGATTAAACTATAAAATAAATATTTAAATTTAATATAATTCAAATATAGATACAGATATGATCGAAGTTTATCCTATCCATTTTCAGCCCTAATTGTTGGATGGCCGCTCTTAAAAGGATTATGGTAGATCATAGGCAACGGTATCGATCCATCTGCGATGGCTGGACCAGTCTCGCGCGAGCGAGCCGGCCATCATTTCCGTAGCAGTGAGCCTCGGCCATCATCATAAATATTCTGAAAGGAGATGGTTGGTAGCAGGCTGCCAAGGAGCAGGGCTACCATGCGATCCTTTGCAAGGCCTATAGCGATCCTACCCCTCATTGTGAAGGGATTATTTACTGTTTTTCCTAATTATTTTCGATTTTTTTTAAAAAAAATTGCATGGGAATGGGATCAGGGCAATAATGAGGGACGTACGAGAGCAGGCCCTCCTGCTGGCGCCAGCGCTGGCACGGCCATGGCGAGCGAAGGGTTCGCCGGCTGGAAGCGGACACGATGCCCGGCGTGGCGAGGGTGATCGATGGGTCCCCTGTGCCGTTGACATTCAGTTGCGTGGGGAGTCGACTCCCAGGCCCGCTCCGTCCAGACTCCGAAAGATGATACTGCTATCAAGTGATCGATGCATCTCCGTCCACACTTCGATTTACGGACTCTGGCTTCAAAATTAATGCGTGAAGTCGGTCGAGTTATGATGAAGGTATAATTGTCATTACATTTGATGGCTCATGGAACCAATTGATTTCATGGATAATAAAGGTAACTATTTTTGGACGGCCTTCTCTCAAAATAGTAATTTACAGATAATTTTTTTAAGCGGAAAGCCTCGGCCAGCTTTAACATACCTCGGCCAGTTTTATACTTTGGCTAGCTTCAGCTTGGCCAATATACCTCGGCCAGCTTCATACCTCGATCAGTTCAGCCTTGGCCAACATACCTCGGCCTTCGCAACAACGCTATGTCTTTTGCATCAAGGCATTTATGACCTCATAAAGGCCACGTGCATCCACCTACTTTAAGGCATTTAATGCCTTATTTCCTTCCATGCATTATGGCATTTATGGCTGCCACGTTGGCCCCTTGTGCCTTAGGCACTTACCTCCCCTGAGCCATGATGACCGAACCACAGCGTTCAAAATACCTCAGCGGAATCCGGTGTGTAAGAATTCGAATCAACTATAACTGAATAAGATTCCAGACGACGAATCATGCCCAGAGGTGGCTTAGGACACGCAAGAGTGGCCTAGATCCATGTGATCATTAAACCTCATGGCATCAACTAGCTCTCTCAACCGTCGATCTTCTAACTGACAAGATACAGATCCTGCTAGCCTCATAACAAACTTGATTCGAATCCTAACAGTTTTCGGACCTCATCCAGAGCACGTCCAAGGAATCAGGTGATCGCCTATAAATACCACCACCTTCAAGCCCATCAGGTACGGCCATTCTATGCCCATTTTTTACACGGTTCTTACACTGGCTCTCATTCTCCATTGAAGCTCCTCTCCTGAGCTCGGAGCTCTCGAGAGAACACCCGCCAAAAAGGGGAACTCCTCTGTGAGAGTCTTCTCCTCACATCTGCTAACTGTGAATCTTCACTAACTTGGGCATCGGAGGGTCCTTCACAGAGGGCAACCCCCACAGCACCCTCTGCGCATGGACTATCTTGCATGTTCCACCCCGAGGTGGCGAGATCGGCGTCCGGATCAGGAGCCAGAAGTGCACCCAAAGTCAGAGAACAGATTTCCACAGTAACAGATTGGCGCTAGAGGAAGGGCCTCAAGTCCCATAAACTTGTGATCCAGGAGACCAGGCTCAAGAGCCAGAGGAAGCATCCTCTAATGGCCAATCGAAGGAGAGCTACTTCTGAAGCCCGGGACCAGGTCTCCTCCCGAAGACCTGATCCGGTGGGTAGCATGGCACCGCCGCCACCACCGGTTGAGACTCCATCGCCACCAGCGGCCCCAGTGACCCAGGACCAATTTGCCACACTGGTCCAGCAGGTCCAAGCGCTAACCTATTTGATTCAGGACGCCATGAAGCTCCCCGTCCAGCTGCTCCTGCTCTGCATCTTCCTGAGGAGGCCGCGGCCCCCATTCTCCCAGCGGTCTCTTCTTCTTGTCTGCATAGGGTTGCGGACCCCCCTCGTCGTCCTAAGGGACCTGGGCCAGTCCCGCAAGGGGTCTACGGCAAGGATCTCCCTAGATCTCGGCGGGCCCGATCCCTCTCTCCAGTGTTCTCTCGCAACGACTCGACACCGTCTCCGCATTCTCCTTGCCTTGCCCCTCCTGCTGGGCCCGAAGAGGAGATCCGCCGACAGATCCGGAAGATGCGCCAGGAGTTGGATGCCGCCAAGCAGGCCCATCCGCTCCAGCATAAAGCGGAGCAGGACATTCCCTTTTCCAAGGAGATCATGGAGGAAATGATTCTCTCCCACGTCAAGATGCCCTCCATCGAGCCTTACCATGGATCATCCGATCTCGATGACCATCTCAGCAATTTTCGATCGATCATGATGTTCCACGGGGCATCAGATGTGATCCTCTGCCGCGCCTTCCCTTCCACCCTCAGGGGATCCGTTCGAACTTGGTTCAATGCCTTGAAGCCAGGTTCTGTTGGTTCATTTGACGAGCTAAGCCGCCTCTTCATCAGCCAGTTCGTCAGCAGCCGTCGCCATCGGTGGATATCTGACTCCCTCTCCGAGGTCAAGCAAAGAGAGGGGGAGTCCTTGAAGAAATATCTCGACTGTTTCAATACAGCCATGCTGAAAGTGGATCACCTTAATCATGAGATGGCCATGTCCGCCTTAGCAGGCGGAGTGCTAAAGGAGAGTGACTTCTACCTGGCGTTGGAGGTCAGTTACCCTCCAAACCTCTCCGACATGATAGCTCTGGCGGACAAGTACGCCAGAGTCGAGGAATCACGGAGTACTGCCCGCATCGAGCTGGCAAGGAAGAAGGAGTCCAAGGGCTCGAATAAATACTGATCTATCCGCTAGCCGAGCCCACCTCGCCGCCAAAGGGTTCCTTCGCCGCCGCCGAGAAACTGCACTCGGAGCCCGCCTAGGAGGTTCGACCGGGATACCCAGAACTTATGAGTGGACGAACTTCACCACATCCTATGGGCCTACCGCACCACCCAGAGAGTTCCCACAGGCGAGACCCCGTTCCGGATGGCCTTCGGTGCAGAAGCTATCATCCCCATGGAGATAGGACCCTCCTATCTGCGGATGCTATCATGCCTCCAGAGTCAAAGGGAGATCTTTCTCGCCCGGTGATCTTGTCCTCCGGAAAGCATCCATCTCCAAATCGCTAGAGCAAAGAAAGTTATCTCTGAACTAGGAATGCCCCTATCAAGTGGTGGAAGTCATCGGACCTAGCACCTACAAACTCCAGGATTTGAACGGAAAATCAATCCCCCGGACGTGGAGTTCAGACAATCTCCGTATATGCCATCAGTAGGGTACGCTCTCTATAGACTTGCCCCATTTACAGCTGTGGCATCTTGTTTCAATTATCTGCGGCACGACCGCTACAATCGTCCAAAAAGTCGTAATAGAAAACAGATGCTACTTATGCATCCATTCTCGGCACAACCGATCTATCTTCTTGAGCTATCTCCGTACCTCGGCTGGGCCGAGTCTTGAACTAAATCTCCATACCTCGGCTGGGCTGAGTCTTGAGCTAAATCACCATACCTCGGTTGGATTGGATCCTATTCCAAAAAGACTCGGCTACAACCGAGTAACGGTCTACGTATGTTGGCAGCGTCAAGTAAAATATAATCTTGAAGGCTTGGCTACAACCGAGTAACGGTCTCCGTACCTTAGTAGCGCCAAGTAAAATATAATCTTGAAGGCTCGGCTACAACCGAGTAATGGTCTCCGTACCTTGGCAGCGCCAAGTGAAATATAATCTTGAAGGCTCGGCTATAACCGAGTAACGGTCTCTATACCTTGGCAGCGCCAAGTAAAATATAATCTTGAAGGCTCGGCTACAACCGAGTGACGGTCTCCGTACCTTGGCAGCGCCAAGTAAAATATAATCTTGAAGGCTCGGCTACAACCGAGTAACGGTTTTCGTATCTTGGCAGCGCCAAGTAAAATATAATCTTAAGGCTCGGCTACAACCGAGTAACGGTCTCCGTACCTTGGCAGCGCCAAGTGAAATATAATCTTAAAGGCTCGGCTACAACCGAGTAACAGTCTCCGTACCTTGGCAGCGCCAAGTAAAATATAATCTTGAAGGCTCGGCTACAACTGAGTAATAAATTTCTTGAAGACTTGACAACAACCAAGTAATATATTTCTGAAGGCTCGGCAACAACTGAGTAATAAATTTCTTGAAGACTCGGCAACAACTGAGTAATATTTTTTTTGAAGGCTCGGCAACAACCGAGTAATAAATTTCCAGAGACTCGGCAATAATCGAGTAATATATTTAAGGCTCGGCAACAACCGAGTAATAAATTTCCAAAGCCTCGGCTACAGCCGAGTGATATATTTCTAAGGCCTCGGCCAAAGACCGAGTGATATATTTCCAAAGTCTCGGCCAATCCGAGTGATATAGCACTAAAGCTTCGTCCCAGCCAGATAATTTCTCGGACACTCTAGCGCAACTAAAGCGCTTATTTTACTTCAGCAAGAGGGCCGCCCAGGCCTTTCTCTAACCTATACAGAGATAAACACTTCCTCCATAGAGGATCGAATGACATGTCCCCCAAATAAGATTGCTCCAGAATTCTACTCTCTACATCCGAAATTACACTTCGGACTAGGAAGTGGGGGGCATGTGATGAGGGGCAAAATTATCATTACATTTGATGGGGCCAGTTGACTCCATGGGCAATAAAGACAACAATTTTTGGACGGCCTCCTCTAAAGATAGCAATTTCCAGACGATTTTTCTAGGCGGAAAGCCTCGGCCAGCTTTAACATACCTCGGCCAGCTTCAGCCTCCCAACATACCTCGGTCAGTTCAGCCTTGGCCAACATACCTCGGCCTCCGCAACCACTTTATGTCTTTTGCATCAAGGTATTTATGGCCTTATAAAGGCCACGTGCATCCACCTTCTTTAAGGCATTTAATGCCTTATTTTCTTCATGCATTAAGGCATTTATGGCTGCCACGTTGGCCCCTTGTGCCTCGGTACCTACCTCCGTGGAGCCATGATGACCGAACCACAGCGTTCAAAATACCTTTGCGAATCAAGCGCCTAAGAATTCCAGGCGACAAATCATGCCCAAAGGTGGCCTAGGACCCGCAAGAGTGGCCTAGGTCCATGTGATCATTAAACCTCATGGCATCAACTAGCTCTCTCAGTCGTCAATCATCTAACTGACAAGATACGGATCTCGCTAGCCTCATAACAAACTTGATTCGAATCCTAATAGTTTTCGGACCTCATCCAGAGCACGTCCAAGGAATCAGGTGATCGCCTATAAATACTACCACCCTCAAGCCCCTCAGGTACGGCCATTCTACGCCCAATTTTTATACAGTTCTTACACTGGCTCTCATTCTCCATTGAAGCTCCCCTCCTGAGCTCAGAGCTCTCGAGAGAGAACACCCGCCAAAAAGGGGAACTCCTCTGTGAGTCTTCTCTTCACATCTGCTAGCTGTGAATCCACTGACTTGAGCGTCGAAGGGTCCTCTGCAGATGGCAATCCTCACAGCACCCTCTGCGCATGGACTGTCTTGCAAGTTTCATCCCGAGGCGGCGAGATCGGCGTCCGGATCAGGAGCTAGAAGCGCACCCAAAGTCAGAGAACGAATTTCCGCAGCAACAAGTTGGTATAGATGTGTGCACTGCCTTCCACTATACCGGTTATTAACTGCTTTTTTTTGTGATTTCTGCCTGCAGAATAAATCTTGGACTGATGCTGAATAAGAAATTTAGTCAATCAACCCCCAAAACTATGTTTGTTTACTTTAATTAAATGTAATTTTATCTCAGTCAGCTGTTACATATCCATGTAAATCAACCGTTTGGTTTAAATATCTCTTTAGAATTGAAATGAGAATCAAAATCACTTATTTTAATTCTGAGTTTTAGTTCGAAGAAATTGAAAACCGTTTCAATTCTATTAGCCAAGAACTAGGAATTTTGAAACCAAGGACCCTCATCCAAAATTATATATCTATTACTGCCATTCAAAAAAAAAATTTGAAGATCACGGACCTAAAATACAACAACGGTGACATTTAATATTATAACATAAATTATAATATATATTATATTATATTATATTAAAAATATTATTTATTGTTATTTTTATAAATATAATATAATAATTATATTATATTATATTATAATTTAAAATTTGGAGTTTAAGATTATAAGTTTTTTATAGTATCGTGGGTAATCGTCGCTTTGCTTTCGATGTGGTAAAACTATAATAGAATATTTTTTTCTTCATTATTATTTTATTTGGTTGTGATGTGCTCATGATTTTTTATGTTCTTATCATGGAATTTGATCTAATGTTGCATTATTTATATGATTGTGATGTAAATGTTGTTATATTATAATTTTATGATGGTATTTCTTTAATTTTTTTTAATTTTTAAGTCTATTTATTTGTAAAAAGACTATCAAATTATGTGTATATTAAAATATAAATCAAAACAGTCAAGTTTTGAGCTTAAGAGCAAAATTAAAAATTTGAGTTGGTTTTAATTTCTAAATTCAAATGAATTATATGGTAACAATAAAAATCAACTTAATTTTGATTCCTATTTCTCATAGAACTAGATAAACAAAAGGAATGAGAAATTTTAATTTTAATTTCAATTCAGTTTTGATCCTAATATCATTTCTATCGAACCAAACGGATCTTAAATAACATATTCGTTAGGAGGCTCGAATAGCTAACTTTATTTGGTACTTAACAATTATTTTTACTTTTTAGTTATCTTTCATTATCAAAGATTAGTAGTTAGTTAGGTTATTGGAGCAAATGATATTTACAGTTGTTGCTATAGATTTATGTTCTTCGACTTGGGACGAGGTGATGACACACGTCAAAATTTGGATAGCATTCTTCCGTCGTTGGGGACCTACAAAACAGCGTTTTGTCACAGAGAAGGAGGTGAGCATCCCCACGAAGAACCTTTCATCGCCCAAGTCAGTGAAAGATTCATAGCTTTAGATATGAGGAAAAGGTTTTCTGAAGAAGAGAGTAATGGGGTTGAGCTCTCATAGAGAGATTCTTCCCCCTTCGAGGCTCTTAGGGCTCGATATTTATAGGAAGAGGATTTAGTAAGCTATTACCTGATTTTTGAAAATCCATGACAGAAGTTAGGAGGTGATAAGGCCAAAATAGCGTATACCTTATCAGAGGGATTCGTGATCCCATGAATCATAAAGGAGAACCATGTCAGGCTCCCATTTTCACTTGTGGAGGATCGCTTTGGGAAGGAGTTCCGAGATCTTCGTGATTCAGTGATCTGATAGCCAAGATTTGGCGTGGGTCAAGGATCGATCAAAAAGGAGGGTTGGTTGCTGAGGGGGGTTGGCCGAGTATTTCCCGACTGCTGAGGTTCGGACGCTCTAGCTTGGGAAGGAATGAGGTTTGGCGAGAGGAGTCGAAGGTCGGCCAGCCAAAGTTCGAAGAATTAGCTCAGCCTTACTAAGGTTTGAAGGATTAGCGCAGCCTTGCCGAGATTCGAAGAATTAGCTTGGCCATGTCGAGGCTCGAACTTTGCAGTTAACAGTGATTCGATGATGGTACAATCATCCTTTTCTGTGATGAAGAATGAACTCCTTCTGAGAGTTACAGTTGGTAGGTCATAACCCAGCGGTGGGGTCCATCACCTATCATGTCAGCCAATTCATGAGGAGATCATTTTACCCTGCATCACTTGCCTCCCACTCTCTAATCCGAAGTTTTATTTCGGGCATAGAAAGTAGAGTCCAAGTGATCGAATTTAATTGGTGAGGATGGGATTCGAAGAGACGTGCCATGATGATACAATTAATGCCGAGCCGTCACGCCTCTATCCCGGCCCGTCAAATGAGAGGAGTCTTCTCGAGACTCGATTAAGGATGGTTGATGGAATGACATGTGGGAGTTAGAGATCATAGTGCTTCCATCAAAGGCAGCTCTTAGGGTTCCCTGCCGATGATGTTTTGTCTCCTCGTGCAGCGGCTTTAAAAGGGGAAGACCGGTATCTTTCGTAGTCACATATTTTGAAACATTTGGCGCCACCCTTTCCTTCTGAGATTAAATTCTCTTAGTTAAAGGAGACCATGGCTAGCTCTATTGCCATAGGTTCTTAGGATATGGAGCACCCTACCAGCGTAGCTTCGACCATATCCTTGGTGGATTTGTAGAGGATCTGTACAAGTACTGGATTCTCGATGAATACTAGCTACAAGTGTCGGGCCCCAAACAAAGGGGATGGATGCACTAGAGTCAGACACTTTCTTCTATGAGGAATGCTTCAAGATAAGAATCCACCTTCCTCTTCATCCGATTATCGAGGGGGTGATGAGGTTCTATAGCATATGCCCTTCGATGGTGGCTCTGAATAGCCGATAGCATATTATGGGCTTCATCTTTATGTGTCAGTTGGTCAGGATGATGGCGACGGTGCCTCTATTTCGAGCGTGCCACAACATCGTCCTCCCTAAGAACTCATTTTGGCCCTATATCGGACCTCGAAGGACATTCAAAAGGGTATCGGGGGTTCCATCATCCATCAAGGGGTGGAAACCCTACTTCTTCATTGTTCATTGGTGCAGCAAGTATCTTTTCCCTCAGACGTAGGGGACGTTTCTCGAGAACTTGAACAAGCTCCGAGGTTATCGAAGGAGGAGGCCAACAGTCTCCAAATGCTTTCCAGCAGGCTGGCGCTCACAGTCAGAGTTCTTCTGGCTGAAGATGTGCTTTTTAATGTCGAGCTTAGCAACATCGATCCTCGAGCGGCTAAGTCAGGCCTTAGAGCTCGGATGAGGAAGATCTTAAAAAAAGACTCCAAGAAGGAGGACAACAAGAAGGCAAAAAGTCTTGTCTGCCTTGTCGAGCTCGAAGAAGAAGGATGACAAGAGGCCTCGTATGTCCTTGCCGAATCTGAAGAAGAGAAGAAGAAGGCCAAGTTCGGCCCCTAGTCTTCTCCACTGACGGAGAAGATTGAAGAAATGCCGGCTTCAAGGAAAGTGGAGCTGGAAAAAGAGCACCCGGACTTGCAGTTGGTGAGGTTCCAGGCCTCAACGGTGTGGTCCCAGGAGCTAAAGAGCAGTTGTCCGACATAATTGGAAGACAAGTCCCAAGTGGAGGAGGATGCTCGATAAATAAGTTCCTCTACTCGGTTATCGATGAGCCAAACATTCTCCTTCCCCCTAGCTTGGCAACCCTTTAGGATCTTGAGGGGCATCGGAGCACAAAGAAAATAGCGAAGACCGGAGGGATGGAAGCTGTCATTGCCGCGAGTGCCTCTCGTATCCCTCTGTCCATAGCCCCTAGCACAGGGAGAGGCCGAGAAGGTCACTGAGGGTCGGCCAACTAGGTCCCTCGAGCGAACAGGTTAGCGATAAGGGGGAGTCCGATCAAACTAGTCCTACTCCTGGTGCCAAATACGTGGCCTGGCCGTGTAGGTTGTGACTCGAAGCGTTCCGCTCCATCCTTTGCTTTGATACAAATACTCCCAATGGTGAAGATGCAGGAGACGGGAGTATGATGGCCACCTTTATCGTTGAGGGATATGAGATCCCTAAAGAATTGAAGGACTCAACATTGCTTGCGTGCAATGTCCTTCTGAGGTAGATGATACTTCCACCATCATGGTACATGAGGATGTCTTCTCCTTCTTCTTCTTTTTCTTTTTCTTCTTCTTTTTCCTTTTTTTTTGTGAGTTTACTCACTTTGCTTCATTGCAAGCGATCGTTCTCCAGAAGGCTCTGTATGGGTGCCTAAGCACGGTAAAGGAGACTCAAGACCAAGCATTAAGAAAAGTCGCCAAGCTCCTAAAGAAGGATGGCTCAGCTAGTTAGCTTGCGGAGGAGCTAGCTAAGGTCCGAGCCGAGCTTGAAGAAGCTAATAATTCTGTCAAAGCGGCCAATAAGTCTGCCGAAGCGGCCAATAAATCGACTGAAGAGGCCAATAAGTCAGCCAAGGAGGCCAATAAGTTGGTCAAGAAACCGGATAGAATTGTTGAAGTTTCGGGCAGACGCCATAGAAGAAATAAGTATGTTGAATAAGAAACTTGACGATGAATATCGCAAGTTTGAGTTCAGCCAAAGGCAGGCTATTAATGCTATAGTTGACCTGGCGACTGCACAGCATCAAACAAAAGGATCGGGTGAAGCTGGAGCATGCCTGAAGAAAGCTTCACCAATACAAGAAGGAGAAGAAGAAGCTTAAAGAGCAAGCTGCCGAGGCAGAGAAGAGAGCCTCTCGGCATGCCAAGGCTGTTGTAGAGGTATGCATTTTATTAATTCCTTCATTTAGTTTTGCTCCTAATGAAATTGACTTGATTTTTTGAGCAAAAATAATGAGGCCAGGTCGAAGGAGAAGATGAAGATGCTGACTGAGGAGTTAAGCTCGTGTCGCCTGCAGTGTTCTGAGCTTTGGCTCCAGGTGGCTGAGGTTGACAATCAAGCTGCCTTAGCAGTGAAGAAGTATAAGAGCTCGACCGAATTTACTGAGAAGAAGCTATCATTTTCCAAGAAGGCCTACTCATTGATGGCAAAGGAGACGTGGCAGAAGATCGCCAAATAATACCCCGATCTGGATCTTTCATTCTTAGAAGAAGAGGGGTACTACGTTTCTTCACCGACGGATCTCTTGGTCACATCTTAGTTGTCTGTCGAGGCTGAATTTGAAGAGGGCACCTTAGATATTGACTTTGAAGAAATTTCAAAGGTAAACTCGGCTGAAGTTTCATTTGCCACTAAAGAGTCAAACTAACTTGCTTTAGCTCTTTCTCCTTTGGCAGTTCCTCCCGATGAGGGCACAGCGCCAGCCGAGCCTTAAATTTGATTATTCTTCTTTGTAACATAGAAAATTCTGTCTTTTTAGCACCGTAGCACACTTGTTATTCTTTAATCAATAACTAAAATTTCTTTTTCTTCAATTGTTTGTGCCTTGGCTTTTTGCTTGCACTTTTCATATCTACCATCAAGTGATCATTTTTCTGGGATGTCATTCAATAATTGGGCTTAACTACTTAAGCTTCTCGGAAGCATTGTAGGAGCATTTTGACCGAAAGGTTTGAGAGTAAACCCATAGATATCTCGATCTGGCTGAAAGTTCAAAGAGACTATAAAATGGACTTGGCTATGCCGAAGTCCAGATAACTTAAGTACTTGGCCCTACCAAGGTTTGGAGAAACAGAATACTTTATTGCACCGAGGTCCAGATAACTTAAGTAGTTGGCCATACCGAGGTTCAGAGAAATAGAATACTAGGCCATGCCGAGGTCTAGATAACTTAAGTACTTGGCCCCGTCGAGGTTTAGATAAACAGAATACTCGGCCGTGCTGAGGTCTAGATAACTTAATTACTCGGCCTTGCCGAGGTTTGAAGAAATAGAATACTCGATCGTGCTGAAGTCCAGATAACTTAAGTACTCAATCCCATCGATCTCCATTAGGATTTGAGTCTAGGGCACGGTGAGTTGAGTAAACTGGTTGAACCTCCGTGTTGGGCTTCGAGGGCATTGCTTAGGTGGTAGAGCTCTTGGTCGGTGCGGGCTTGCAGGGCGACCTGGTTGGCTCTTATCCAAGCTTTTCTTTTCTTTATTCTTTGATTGTTTAGCTCGCGTTAATCTTCTAGATTCTTCAAACCTTGCGCATTTATCTGTCAGGGCCATCATGTTGGAGAGACTTCGCGGTAGCTCACCTCTATTACCAAATAGAAGTCTTCCTCCTTTGGTACTCCACTCGCTAGGGTAGACATAACCACCTCATAATTGAAGTGGTCGACTTCCAGCATGGCTATGTTGAAACGGCCTAAGAAACTCTTCAAATACTCTCTCTCTCTCTCTCTCACTATTTTATCGAGAGGTTGTCTGACCTTCGTTGGTAGTGGTGACTGCTAATGAACTGGCTGATGAAGGACCAGCCAAGCTCGTCAAAAGTGTCAATTGAGTTCAGTTTTAACGTGTCGAACCATACTTGACAGGTCCTTTGAGGGTCGAGAGAAAGACCCGATATAGAATTTGTAATATTCTGAAAATCTTGTAATTTTGGTAATATTAATGGCATTTTCATTTATAATGACAGTTGAATGGTTTCAATTGTAGGTATGTTGGTGTTAACCCAATTATTGATTTTGATGAATAACAAAAACTACATAGTATATCCTTATGTTACTAATAATTTTGATTAAGTGTTTCAAGAATTTAAATGTTTAATTAATCAAAATCTAAGAAAAATTAAGTTTGATCATATGTCTTATGTTAAGTGTCAAGTTTTAGTATTTAGAGCCGATTCTAGAAGTATTAGAGCCGACTCCGAAGCGTATCAGAACAGTTTGGCACTTTCAGCACGGATTAGAGCTGACTCTTGCAAAGATTAGAGCCGACTCTAATAGTTATACATAGTGGTATTTTTGGGGCTTCATTAGAGCCGACTCCCAATTTTATTAGAGCCAACTCTAAGACAGTAGATTTCCTGCATTAAATCTTTAAAACTCCATATTTATTTCGTTTTAAGTCTGATTTGAGTGTTGCTTGAACTATTGGATTCCAAAAAACGAGCTCTTCAAGTTGACAAAGTATTTTCCTAAAAATATTACATAAAAGTATTGATTTAAATGAATAATAAAAATTTGATTTATAAATGGATTAAAAAAATACATGTTCAAGGGCAAAATAGGAAAAGGCTCCTATGCCAATGGCTAATTGTACTAAGGGCAATTTGAAAAAAAAAATCTAAGGGCAAAATAGCATAATTATGAGTGAGCCATGCATTTTTGAAAAAGCATGCTTTAAGAACTATCGAGGGCTAAATAAAAATTTTCACCAATGCCTTAGCCCCTAAGCAACCCCCTTTAAGTGCCTTAGCCCCAAGTATCAGAAGAAAAGGGAAAAATGGGTTTCAGCCAGAGAAAGAAAGAAAGAAAGAAGGAAAAGAAAGAGAGGAAGAAAAATATTTGATAAGCTGTTACTTAATTTTCGAAGATCATCGCGAAAGTTAAGAGGTAATAAGGCCAAAATGGCGTATACCTTATCAGGGGATTAGCGATCCTGCGAATCATAAAGGAGAGCATATCAGGCTCTTGTTTCCACTTATGAAGGATTGCTTTGGGAAGGAGTTTCGAGATCTTCGTTATTCAATGATCTGATAATTGAGATATTCGGCGTGGGCCGAGGATCGACTAAAGTGGAGGATCGGCCGTTGAGGGGGGTCGATGAGTATCTCCCAATTGCTGAAGTTCAAACGCTCTGGCTCGGGAGGAAATGAGGTTTGGTGAGAGGAGCCGGAGGTTGGCCAGCCGGAGTTGGAGAATCAGTTCGGCCCTACTAGGTTCGGAGGATTAGCTTGGCCTTACTGAGGCTCGAACATTGTGGTTGACGATGATTCGGCGATAGTGCAGCCATCCTTCCCTTTCATGGGGAACCGACTCCTTGTGAGAGTTACAGTTGGCAGGTCATAGCCCAAAAGTAGGGCCCATTGCCTGTCATGTTAGCCAATTCATGAGGAGACCATTTTACCCTGCATCAACAGTTATTCTATTCTATTTTAAAGTTTGATCAAGTTAAATTATAGGCTTATTCAGATAAAATAAGATAAAATAGAATATAAAAGATTATAGAGAAATAAAAAAGAATTATTTAGATTCATGAGTTAAATAAATCTCATATTTACATATAAGTGTTGTACTATCCAACATACTAGCGCTTAAAGATGGGCATGGACCGGGTCAAGATGAAGATAAAAGGGCTAATCTACGGCATTAGGCTGAGCCCAAACTAAGGCTTGGTATGGTTAGGCTAAGCCTGATTGAGCCTTTACTTATATATTATGATTATATGATATGATTATGATGGACTCAGGCTATCCCATGCCATCCCATGCTCACTGAAAAAAAGATAAAGATCGTCTTCAAATATGCTTATCAATCAAAATCAAATTTATTTATTAAATGGATAAAAAAATTAAACTTAAATATTCTCTTTTTATCAAGTAAGTAATTTCATCTTACCCAGATAACTTATTTAATAAGTGATTCAAATTATATTAAGTAGATTTCAAATGGATTGAGCATTTCTTGGATTAGTTATATAGGCATTGAACAGTTAAATAAATTTTAAAGAGGTAGGTTATGACCCAAATCAACTATTAAACAGATTAAAATGAATTAAATAAGCATTAGCACTGTAATATAGACATCTATCCTTGGATTCTGACCTTCTACTTCTTTAGAGGAGAGTTTCTTTATTTTCATGGTAAGCATGAGACACCGGTTCTCTACAATTTCCATCCATCTATTAAAAGCCCTCCGTCTGATCTCTCTGCTCTCCGTAATAAACTTCAAAAATCCTCAAAAACATTTTAACTCCTATCCAACTAATTAACAACATCAATATCCAATATTCTTTTAAATCTAAAATTGTTAACTGATAAAAACTGTATTTCCAATCATAGGAAAGGGTGTTTGTATGTCTCTCTATATAAATTTTTTTAAAAATTACAATTATAAAGCCTCATCCAGAGCTTGTCATCCTGAAGTTGAACCTGTTCTCCAAATTTGACGAACATTAAGGATGTTTATATACAAAGAAATGAAAACTTTACTAATCAAATCACGTCAAGATCAATCGACCTTATTTCTTCAGTCATAACGTTGAATCATCTTGGCATCATCTCCAATTTCAAGTGAAATTTCAATTGATTGCATATGTTGTCCGATCCGCTTCTAAATTAAGAAAGCATATTTGTTGCATTGAGATGGAAACTTGATGGCATCCGTAGTTAACAAAATTGAAGGAAACAAATTCCTAAATATAAAACAAAAATTACAGAAAAATGTGCCCATTCTACGCATGAATCACCGATCGTTCAAAGTATATTACACAAAACGAACATACCTCTTTTGTCACAGATTAAATGCACTTATCGCTGCCTTGAAAGAAGACAATCCACAGATTGCTTACCTTTCTATGAGAATGTTTTTCGATGATGAATAAGGAAGAAGAGCAACTGCTTCCCCACGATGAAGCACTCTTCTCGATTTTGTTTTTAGAGAATAACTGCTAAGTGCAGTTATTTCTTTCATGGGCTGGGTTAGCCCATCATGGGCGGCCCAAAATTCAAAACCAGCATCTCCCACTCGCACATGGTGGGCTAAACATTAACTCATTCTTCTTTGCGATATTCATACAAGCAAATAATCCGTGCGACCAGCATACTTCGAGAGCTCATTGCGATGCATCTGTTAGGAATACATAGCAGCTCAAAATTGGGTACAACATTTTTCGAGTAGATATAATATGCAGTCCCTTAGATCAATCAGTCACATTTATATCTTCTTTGATCTCTTTTAGTATCTTGTATATTGTATTCACAACTATGATTTACTTAAAATCATAATTGGTCGACCTGTGAATACAAAAATAGAATGTGACATCATAATAAAATTGATCTTCCTCTTTCCTTAAACCTCTCTATTTCAGTCCAGCTCGCTTTTCTAGAAATGCCCCATTAGATCGAATCATTCATGACCATTGGCAACATTCTAAGATAGCGAACTCTGAATAGAAACTTTGAGAATAAGTTAGAGTCGTGAAGACACCATTTGAGGAACTCATATCCTCTAGAGTCTTACACGGCATAAAGTTGAGATCAAAAACTTTTGCCACTCATATCGGTCGTCTTATGCATACGTAGTATGAAATACGTATTACGGTATTAACTCCTTTCCCGTGGAGCGTATGTCTTTACTTTCAATACCGTACAGATGATAGTTCAGACATGCCTAATGTCTAAACTCGAGTTCACGTATCTACTCTTCTAAAGAATCCATTAGAACTCACATTTGGCATCAAAAACAGATAAAGCAAAATATGTGGGTTATTTTACTTTCGGACATAGTAAATGTTATGTCCTCATCTTAGCACTTAGCTAAGGCAACATTTATATTTTAAACTTGAGCTCTCGATTATCACCTAGATAATAAGTCTAAAAATTGTCTCATCTCTATTTATCACACAGTAAATAGAGGCGATTACCCGTGTGAGTGGATTAATCTTTTCTGTCCGACATACTTTCTCGTCATAATACACTAAGTATTAATATGCATAAATAAAAATATCATAGGCATTAACAATGAAATAACAATCTCATTCAAATGTGAACATTTAGGGAAATTACAATATTTAGTAATCAGCATCTACGCAGTCCTAGAGATTTTACATGACCAATGAAAATATCTTTAGGAATTGGCTTCGTCATAGGATCTGCTATCATACTATGCGTAGATATGTACTTCAAGTTCACATCTTTCCGTGCTACCATGTCTTTAACAAAGTTATATTTGGTATCTATATGTTTGGTCTTGCCATGATATTTAGGATCCTTAGTGTATGCTATTGCTGCTTGGCTATCACAATTGACTAACAATGAGCTTGCAGTATGCTCAACAACACTTAAATGATCCAAAAATCTCTTAAGCCAAACTCCTCTTGTACTGCTGCTGACAATGCCACGAACTCTGCTTCCATGGTGGACAATGCTATACATGTTTGTTTCTTACTGCTCCAAGATATGACGCCATTATTCAGTAAGAATACAAAACCAGAGGTAGATTTCCTTTCGTCTAAATCTCCTCCCCAGTCAGCATCTGAGTAGCCTTCAAGTCGCAAATCCTTTCCTTGATAACTCAGAGAATAATTAGCAGTACCCTTTAGATACCTCATGATTCTTTTGACGGCTTTCCAATGTGCGTGACCTGGATTGGATTGGTATCTACTTACCATTCCAACTGCAAAACATATGTCAGGTCTTGTACACATCATAGCGTACATTAAGCTCCCAACAGCACTAGCATAAGGAACGCGTTTCATTTGTTCCTTCTCTTGTGGAGTCCTAGGACACAACCTACGGCTCAATTCTTCACCTTTTGCAATAGGAGTTTCGATGGGTTTACAATCATGCATATTAAATCGTTCAAGAACTTTGTTGATATAAGTCTCTTGCGAAAGAGACAATAATCTCTTAGAACGATCTCTTGAAATCTTAACTCCAAGAATATATGCAGCTTCACCCATATCTTTCATCTCAAAATTGGACGATAACCAACTTTTAATAGTATTAACCAACTCCTTATTGCTTCCGGCAATCAGTATGTCATCAACATATAATGATAAGATCACAAATTGATCCTTGGATCTTTTGATATACACGAAATGATCTTCATCAATCATTGTAAAATCATAGGCCACTATGGCATTATGAAAACGCGTATACCATTGTCTTGAAGACTGCTTAAGGCCATATATCGATCTCAAAAGTCGACATACCTTTTGTTCTTGGCCCTTCACATTGAAGCCAACTGGTTGCTCCATGTAAATTTCTTCTTCTATTTCTCCATTCAGAAAAGCAGTCTTTACATCCATTTGATGTAATTCAAGATCCATACTTACCACTATTGCCAGAATAAGGCGAATTGAGGTAAATCTCACTATATGAGAAAAAGTTTCCTTATAATCAATTCCTTCCTGTTGATTATACCCTTTCGCCACGAGGCGAGCTTTATATCTTTCTATTGAGCCATCAGCTTTTCGCTTTATTTTAAGAACCCATTTATTCCCAATAGCTTTGCGTCCTTTTGGAAGATCAACCAGTTCCCAAACATGGTTTGATTTCATTGACTCCATTTCTTCTTCCATTGCACTTATCCATTTTTCTTATTAGGGCAACTTAGAGCCTCATTTACATTCCTTGGCTCATCTTCATCTTGTGGAGCAACGATGAAAGTTTTTGCGACTTTTGCGACTTGTTCGCCGTACGGGAGATTATACACGTGGCACATCATTCTCCATTATGCTTCCACTTGGATTAGATAATGGCGGTATCATCTCATCAAACGGTTGCATTTGAGATTGAGTCTCATTTAATTCCTCACTTCTCACATTGCTCCCATTTGGACGAACCTGATCAATTTCATTATCATGATCCAAAGTTTCAAATAGTGAGTAGTTCTCACCTATTTCGCCCTTAGTAGGAAACTCATTCTCTAAGAATGTGACATCTCGTGATTCAAATTCAGTTATACTCCCACTTTCTTGTGCACCTATAAACACATACCCTTTTGAGTACTCTGAGTATCTTATAAAAATACTCTTCTTGCCTCTGGGACCCAGTTTCCCATATTTATGAGAGGGTTCGTGAGTATAAGCAGCACAACCCCAAGGTTTAAGAAAACTTAAATCGGGTTTTCTACCTGTCCATAACTCATATGGAGTAAAAGTAACTGATTTAGAAGGAACACGGTTAAGTACATAGGCAGCAGTTAACAAAACATCACCCAAAAAGTGATAGGTAAGTTAGCTTGTGCCATCATAGACCTAACCATTTCCAATAGGATTCTATTCCTCCTCTCGGCAACACCATTTTGTTGAGGAGTATATGGAATAGACAACTGTCTTTCTATTCCTTTTTCATCACATAAATTTCTGAACTCATTAGATAAATATTCTCGACCTCGATCTGATCTAAACGTCTTTATTTTCTTTTCTAATTGATTTTCCACTAAGTTCATAAATTTCTTGAAGCAACTTAATGCCTCAGATTTATGAGAAATCAAATAGACATATCCAAATCGAGTACAATCATCTATGAATGTGATGAAATACACAGCCCCATGCCTTGCTCTTACATTCATTGGACCACAAATGTCAGAATGGATTAGTTGCAAAGGAAACTCAGCTCTTATACCTTTTCCGAATGATTGTCTTGTTGTTTTCCCAGCCAGGCAATGCTCGCAAATAGGCAAATTGACTTTTTCAATATTGCCTAATAAGCCCTCTTTGGCTAATCTTTGCATTCGTTGTTGGCCAATATGACCAAGTCTAGCATGCCACACATTCACATCATTTTCATAAGAGTTGGAAGATGTAAACAGGGAATAACAAACGTTAACATTACTACAGTCAACATCTAGTACAATGAAACCATCTAGAAAGTATCCACAACCATAATAATTTGTACTCAAATACAAATCAACACCACTGGCATGGAAGTTTAAATTAAAACCAAGTTTAATCAACACCAACACAGACACTAAATTCTGACGAATCTCCGGAGCATATAATACGTCATGTAGGAATAATGTGCGTCCACCACGCATCATCAACTGGCAAGTGCCAATTCCTTTAACTTTCACTTTGGAATTGTTCCCTACATAGATCCATTTCATTCCGGTCGGTATCCGTCGGAACTCCACGAAGGCATCTCTGTCCTTCGCTACATGGTCTGTTGCTCCCGAATCTACAGTCCATAAAGGATTAGACTCAGTTAAAAATACAGAACTTGACACATAGACAAAGTTCTTAAGAATGTAATGAGAGTTTACCTTCTTTGGCTCGCCGCAATCGCGAACAAAGTGGCCCTTCTTGCTACAGTTGTAGCATTTCACCTTCGACATATTCTTAACTTGAGGACGCTTTCCTCTTTTGTGTTGATCATCTTTCGGTTTCTTCCTCGAAGAACTCGCTCTCTTACCTTTCCACCTTTTGAACGAATCAGGACGCTTGCGCTTAGAGCTCGAAGGCCCTTGTGAGCTAGAACCTGTATAGTAAATGTCAATTACCGACTTATCTGCCAGGAGACGGTCCTCCTCTAGCTCTAAGTGGCGCACTGCATCCTCAAAGGTTTTGATGTTCTCATTGTGAGTTAAGTGCAACTTCATATGCTCCCAACTCTGAGGTAAAGAACGAATCACTACTTGCACTTGCTGCTCATCGGTCAGAACATGGCCAGCATCCTTCAGCTCATTAATCATGTTTGACATTTTCCTTAAATGTTGTTTCATGGACTGACCATGTGGCTTCTTATAAGAATCAAATCTTATAGTGAGCTGTCTAAGCTTGGTTACAGTTGTATGACCAAACCTTGCTGCCAATGCTCCCCACATCTCCTTAGCATTTTCAAAACGCCTAAACTCTCGCATGACATCATTATCCATGCTACTCAGCAACGTGATGCGAGCAAGGGAGTTCTTCCTTTTCCATACAGCAAATGCATCCTTATCTCTCTTATGTTGTGCAGTGTTTCCGTCTTCAGACTCTACCATAACCAGGTTAAGAGCTTCAAGAGCCTCTTGCTCTTCCAGCACATATTGGATTTTCATATGCCAAATTTCATAATTATCACCATTAAGCTTTTCTCCTTTGTTCAGTTCAGCAACTATATTCTTTGAAGCTGAAGCCATTGAATCTGAACATATCAGATAAACAAGCACAGATTGTTAATGCCACTTATTTATGCATCAATTTTGCACAAAATGATTATTTTAATGAATAATCTCACATAGGCTTTAGATTCGAAAGTTCACTACGTTCCCAATCATCATCAAAAAACCTAATGTGAAATTACCGTTAATGTAATCATTAAGGTAAAATTACGTTCTTTAAAGTTGCTAAAACTCTTAGAACTCCCACTCAACTCCATATGTACGAATAAGATAAATATTAAAATAGAATAGTACTATAAACTATTCATAACATGAATATCCATCAACATTCATTTATCTAACATTATGTTCATAAGGAATGAATCCATCAAATAAAATAAACATAAACATGAATATCATTAACATTCATTTATCTAACATTATGTACATAAGGAATTAATCCATCAAATAAAATAAACATAAACATGAATATCCATTAACATTCATTTATCTAACATTATGTACATAAGGAATTAATCCATCAAAGAAAATAAACATAAACACCGACAAAACTATCCACCCAAGATATCTAACACCAACCTTTAGAGAACAACTCCTGAAGAGCTTAAAAAAAATAAACACAATCAGGTGCTGATCCTCTTTCTATAAACTGGAAATGACTCATGAAAAACCTCAGAAAATTTTATTTGCTTAGGCATCCAAATGGAGGCACCCGGAAAACCCCTAGATTCGGGCAACGTATTGCGCCGAGACCGATTCAATGCAAGGGTTGACGTCCTTCTTGCCCCGAGCCGTATGTACTCTATCATGAATTGCTCCACAATCATCTTATAGCTCGGACCTTCTAAGGTGTCCCAAACCCTATCAATCATTCTTCCCAACTCATCAGGAATTATGCATTTTAAGGCTCCGACCATCACATATCCCGGCATTACAAAACCGTTCCAAATGATATCTTGTATCATTTGGTTGACCTTGATGATGTGTGTCATCATGTCATCATCAGCATCCCACCGGTAAAGAGCTAGCTTGATCCTAAGTTTCTCAAGCCTCTCCTTTTGAGCCACCGTTCTAGGGACAATCGGGGTTCGATATCTTTGTACCATCATTCCTGCAACAAATGCAGAAAAAAAAAATTGGCATATTTAAAATGTCTCATAGATATGAGGAGAGATTTATACACGTTTAAATCTCAAACTCCCATAAACCTTAGATTTGATGACAGGCCACTCAGCCCATTTCCTTTTTTTTTTATTAACTTTCAGATCGGTTCGCTGGAAATAAACTCATGCAACAAAAGAGTGTCATCTTTAATTGTTTACTAACATTCTAGGAATATAAAAATGGTCACTTTTGAAAGGCAATGCGGATGGCCATGCTAACTCATGCAACATTGATACAGAAAGAAACCGAGAGTTTCATAAGATAGTCATCCGTGTTCCTTTCCTTCATCTATTGCTTCGTGGGATTTTATTCAAGGAAGGAACGCACGGACGGAAGGAGAACCATTGACCCATCTTCATGAAGGGCTTCAAGTAGAAGCCGTTGACCCATTTTCATGAAGGGCGTGAAGAAGTTTCACGCGAAGACACGGTGATTCCAAGACCCGGCGATCTTACCAAGTGGAATGATAGCGTGAAACTTGGATTTTCTTGGCTGGGATCGGAGCTTCTCCTCGCTTCCGCTAAGATCACGTCCCATCTTCCACTGTGGATCTGGTGAGATCGGAGAATCAGGCTTCGTACGCGAGAACTCTTGCTAGAAAGAACTCCTTCACGGCATTGTCTTGGGCTGAAAGCTGATCACGATCTTCAAGACTTTGAAGGAGATCACTGTTGCTGGCCTTCTTCGCCAAAGCATTAAAAAAA
The DNA here is from genome assembly GCA_900491605.1 of Calamus simplicifolius. Classification (NCBI taxonomy): domain Eukaryota; kingdom Viridiplantae; phylum Streptophyta; class Magnoliopsida; order Arecales; family Arecaceae; genus Calamus; species Calamus simplicifolius. The sequence goes on along the minus strand of UESW01001451.1, from coordinate 348,944 downwards.
TAATCCGGCCATCTGATATCTATGGGATCTTATCCTCTTCCTGACATTCTTTGAAATCAGGATATGAAATCAGGATGGCCGAGTGGTCTTAGGCGTCAGGCTGAAGTTCCCCTTCCGTAAATGGGTTCAAATTTCACTTCTGATAAATTTGACTCAATTTAAAACAACGCTTCCTTAAAATAAAATCGAAGTCTCTCTCTCGTGAGGGCTTAGAGTAAGGTTTGGTTTTTATCCTCGCGACACATGAGTCGCTACTGCATGACAGCAGCAGAATGGGATAATTCTCTGAAATCCAGAAAATTTGATTCTATCTTTATTCATCTTTATCAGAAACTTATTCATCTTTATCAGAAACTTATTTTAAATGAATCAAATTTTAAATACAAAGAATCTGATCTTATCTAATCATTTGTTTCTCTTTTTTATCATTATCAGAAAGTAAACTTATTATGCTGGCATACTAATAATACGAGAAAGAGAACCGAAACCATGGCTCTGATACCAATGAAGGAAACAAATTCCTAAATATAAAACAAAAATTACAGAAAAACATGCCCATTCTATGCATGAATCACCGATCGTTCAAAGTATATTATACAAAACGAACATACCTCTTTTGTCACAGATTAAATGCACTTATCGCTGCCTTGAAAGAAGACAATCCACAGATTGCTTACCTTTCTGTGAGAATGTTTTCCGATGATGAATGAGGAAGAAGAGCAACTGCTTCCCCACGATGAAGCACTCTTCTCGATTTTATTTTTAGAGAATAACTGCCAAGTGCAGTTATTTCTTTTATGGGCTGGGTTAGCCTATCATAGGCGATCCAAAATTCAAAACCATCAAAATCAAATGCTCTAGTTGGCAATATCGTTGCCCACTTCCGAACTAAAAGATGAAGAATTTGTTCAACAAGTGACAATGAGCTAGTATCGACAAATATAATTCATGTACAACCGAGAACAAACCATACCGTGGCATCTACCAAATATCAAGCAGTTTAATGTGCAATTTCTTCTGAATCAACCACCATTAAGGCATTCCATATATTTAAAGATTAAACCCAATGGCCACAAGTGCATGCAATTCATGGTAGATGTGCGTTTGATGGATGGTCGCATCATCTAATATCATCATAAAATTATAGTTGAACAGAAGTCTGCAAATTAAACCATTTTTACCAAGGTCACACATACAAGAGTGTGTAGACATGATGCATTCTTTTACTTTTTCTTCGGTGGAAGAGGTTCAATGAAAGAATTATCCCTATCCTATCCTATATGCTCCTAATCCCCCAAACATTGGTGAAGATAGGAACATCTTCGATAAAAATTTCATAATATTTTACTAATTTGATATGCTGGCATGATATTATTTCTCCGGGTAGTTAATATGATATTGGTGAATTACGAGTATATTATTCACAAGAAGACAATTTGAATCATTGCAATGGCCAATGATTAGCAACATTGCTTAAATTAATTGGAATTAGCTTTCTCGTAAAATTAGGAAAATTTCTATTTGCACCGCTCAAGTGCTCAGTCCACCTCACAAATTTTTTCAAAAAAAAAAATTCTAAACTATTCTTAGCACTCCCCTCTCCCTCCCTCTCCCTTCCTTTCCCAGCACCGGTACCCCCTCTCCTTCTTCCTCCCTGGCACCACCCTCCACCCTTTCCCTTCGGCCCCATCTCCTCTCCTTTCCTTCTCGGTAGCCCCTCCTCCTTTCCTCTCCTCTCCCTAGCACTGCCCTCCACTCCTTCCCTTCGGCCACCGTCTCCTTCCCTACCCTTTCCGATACCGTCCCCCACCCCCTCTCAGCCCCAGTCTTCTTCCCACTCTCCGGCCCCACCGCCCCTTCCCCCCTCTCTGGCACGGTGCCAGGGAGGAGGGAAGGGGCACCAAGGCCGAAGAATGGAGAAAAGACCGAGACTGAGGTGCCAGGGAGGAGGGAAGGGGCACCGAGGCCGAAGAGTGGAGAAAAGAACGAGACTGAAGGAAGAGGAATGGATGGAGGCGGTGCCGATGATGGGAGGGAAGGAGACGGAAGCCAAGGGAAGGGGTAGGGGGCGGTGCCAGGGAGAAAGGAAAGAGAAAGGGAGTGCCGGTGCCGAAAAAGGAAGGAGGTGCTAAGGGTAGTTTAGGATTTTTTTAAAAAAAAATTAAGAGACGTACCGAGTAATCCAAGCGGTGCAAATAGATATTCCCTGAAATTAGTGGTTAACATACACTGGGTATAATACTATATGGCAAGTCGACTTACCTAATCTATCACATGTAAGCTTTAGCAATTAGGGTAATAATATATAAACATAGATTTTCTTAAAACTCTTTGAAATTCCAACTCAACTTGTTCATGCGTCCTACTTGAGTCGATTTATAAAAATCCTCTTTTTCGAAGAAAAACAGCCTTGTATGATCTACTGCTTGCATGCCTTTTTAACTATCATGTTCTTGTCCATTGACCAGACTCTTCTCTCTTGTTTCTAGGCTAGGATCTGGGAATGTCTGAAGGACTTCAAAAATGGGGACGCTTGCGTTGAACTGGAGTCAGACAATCTAGTGGTCAACTGGTAACCTGTGAACTGGTAACGGAAATGGGCTTGGCAAATCAATGGTTCAAATACGTTGGCAAGAATTACATGTTTTAAAGGTAGGTAGGATTGTGTACTTCCCATCGATTTGAGGTTTGCCTTGGAGTTCCCAAACTTGGTCTAGACGGATGCCTGAGCAAATATTGGTGATGCCTGCATCCTAATTGGATTACAAGACCCAGAAAAGAAAGCATGCAAAGTATGAGAAATTACACAATGAGCTTTGTACTAATGCTATTGAAATCTGTACTTCAATACTATTTAGTTAATGATAATCTGTTAGTACTGAATGCCACAACATGATGCTGAAAATGCACCTGTTTTGTTATCAACAACAACTTTCGAAAATTGGAATTTGCTTAAAATCCTTCCAATGACCTACCATCATTCCACCAGAAATCATGAACTCAATTTTATTGGCAAGGCGCAATCTTTGGTATCATCTTCCGAGCGAAGTGAAAAAAATAATCAACATGGTAAATATATGTTCAAAAAATTGCAGGCCTCACAGCTACCAATAATCCTTACAAGAACATGATCCATCCCTGAAATGGTGGAATCGACTCCGGTCTCTCACAATAATCTCCCGACTGTAAATCTTCGATATAAGTTTGGTCACCAAATGGCAATCTGCGCACACCCTCAAGTTCTTGACAATCCTAATAGGTATCCCTGGAGCAGAGTTGAGCAGTGCAAAAGCGATGGCCAACCTCTCACTATGGTAGTTCAATGCAGTCTCCTTCTCCTCCTCCTCTATGTCGGCCAGCACATTTATTGTGCGAGGTACATATCCTTCTAATCTCAGTTTGTTCGCGATCTCTTCAAGCATCCTATGAATTATCACTCTGTGGATGAGACCTATCTCCCATCACAAATTCATGCACACGATTCCCCAATTCCACAAGGCTATGCCCGGGCATCTTCCTTACACCTCCTTTCAACATGCTCCTCCTTAGCCTGTGGACTTCGCCCCACCGGCCGACAGAGGCATAGAGATTGGACAGAAGCACATAGTCTCCACTGTGTCCTGGATCCAACTCCATAAGCCGCACCCAAGCAACCTTGCCAAGGTCCAATCTCTTATGCATCGCACAAGCTCCGAGCAAGGTCCTCCACACGATGGCATTGGGCTCCAATGGCATGTTCATGATATAGTCATGCGCCTGCTCCACCAAGCCAGCTCTTCCCAAGAGATCAACCATGCAGCCGTAGTGCTCAATCTTTGGAACAATATTGTACTCATTCTTCATCTTATTGAAGTACCTAAACCCATCATCGACCAACCCGCAATGGCTGCAAGCATACAGGACCCCAACCAATGTAATCTCAGTAGGCACCAACCTCTCCCTCTCCATCGCAATGAAAAGCTCGAGCGCCTCCTTGCCAAATCCATTCACCGCTAGCCCAACAATCAATGAAGTCCAAGACACAACAGTCTTCAATGCCATCTCATTGAAAACCCTGTAAGCCTCCGCAATGCTCCCACACTTGGCATAGAGGTCAATGAGCGCATTCCCCACATGGATATTCCACAAAGCCCTACCTTAACCAAGTTCACATGCACCCTCCGGCCGAGCGCCAAGGCGCCAAGCTCGGCGCAGGCGCACAGCAAGCTAACCATGGTAAAACCATCCGGCTCAACGCCGCTGTCCTCCAGACTCATCTCTCTGAATAGCGTGAGCGCCTCATTGGGCCTTCCGTTGATGGCAAACCCATTAATGACAGAATTCCAGGTGACGAGGTTTCTCTCGGCCATTCCCTCGAACACCTTGTACGCGCTCTCGAAGTGGCCGCAGGTCGCGTAGAAATGGACAAGCGTGTTCTGGACGAAGACGGAGGTCTCGAAGCCGTTCTTGACGGAGAGGGAGTGGACCTTCTCGCCTTCTCGGAGGGCCATGAGCTTGGCGCAGGCCTTGAGGAGGAAAGGATAGGTGTGGGTGTCGGGGGGGACCTCGGCGGCGAGCATCTGGCGGTAGACGAGGAGGGCGGGGCCGGGGTGGCCGGTCTCGGCGTGGGCGCGGATCATGGTGTTGAAGGTGAAGACGCAGGGAAGGTGGATGTGGGAGAAAACGGCGGCGGCGTAGGGGAGGGGGGAGGGAGAGAGGGAGACGAGGGCGAAGACGAGGTGTTTGCCGAGGGCCCGGTCGGAGAGGGGGACGCCGGTGCGGATGGAGTGGGCGTGGATTTGCTTGAGCCTGGGGAGGGATTTGCATGTCTGGAGGAGGGCGATGCACCGCTTGAGGGTGGGGGGTTTTGGGGCGGGCGAGAGTACGGGCGAGGTGGTAAGCGAGGGAGGGGTGGGGTGTCGTTTGGTGAGGAATGGAGGGATGAGTTGGGCTACTACGATGGATGCCGGTTTGGGTTGCATCGCATCTGGCCGCCATTGAGGTAGGGCGAATCTATGATTGGTTTTATACGTTGCGAATAGGGTGCAACTCGGCTCTTAAAACTTGGTTTTTCTTTTATCCTAATTCTAGTTCTATTTATAAATATTAATTCTAATTCTAATTTTAATTTTATTATAAAATTTTAATTATAATTTTATTTTTAAAAATCGAATTTGGATTGAGGTTTGGATTGAAATTCAGGTTGATGATAAAAAATATTTTTTTTAAAGTAAATAAACACTGAATTATAGATCTCAGAGATAAAAATAAAATTTCTTGTCGAACGCATAAGTTGAACTCGGGGCTTTAACATTGTATTAAAAAAAAACTCTATCGAAACAAAGAAGAGGAGGAGGTGCCGTAAATAAAAAAAAAAAGGCTGAAAGTGAAACGAAATATGCGGATGGTCCACCTTTATGTTTGTCCTTCTTTTCCTCGGCTGCGACCGATGGTCTTGCCCTCCTTGCTTTTAAGTTGGCCATCTCGTCTGACCCGACTGACGCCCTCAACACCCCAAAAATCTGGTGCCAATAAGCTACTTCCGTTTGGATAATCCTCGGGTTCGGATTATCTCGGGTTCATTGCTGTCAATCCTAACCCGGGTCAATTGCAAATCGGACTGGGTTAAACCTGAGTCTTTCGGATTCGGATTGAGCAAACATGAGTTTAAACACTGTTGTAATCGGGTTCGGTGGGTCAAGTTCAGGTTGAACCCAGTCCAAGTTGCACCCCTAGTTGCGTATGTTATCTTACCAGCGTGTGAGTGGGAGGGAGAGAGAGACAGAGGGATTTGCTACAAATTTTGGATTACTTGTATCATATGATACTGTAGCTAATATACTTTTTATGTGACATTGAGTGGAGAGGACCGCGAGGATTGGTGCAAGGAGTTTTTTTTAAATTTAATTTCAGATACATGCCACCAATATACACGCAAGAAACATCATCAATATAGCTTATTCCATGGAAAAGATCCAATCTCAGTGATGGGCAAAATCATCCATTCAAAGGTATACAAGAGATCAAAATTTCCTTTTAAGGATACGTTTGACCTCTGGACTATAAAGGATGCAAGATTACTTCTATAATTTTCATCTTCTTCCTTACGACATGAGATTAGGTTTTTTAATATGGATAATTTCTCCTTCCTTACCCTCAAATTGTTAACCAAGGAGAGATAGGTCAACAGAATGAAAGACAAAAACTTTTCAAAAGATTAAAAAAAATTGAATCATTAGGAGCAATAAAATATTAAATAATACCATCATAAATATATATATATATATCACAATATATTATATATATAAATTATATATATTATATGCATATATATATATAATATAATATATATTATTTATATTATATATTACACATATATATATTCATCTTTTTACGTTAACATTGTTCTAACATAGTCAACATTTGTGCCTTTGATATTTACTCTTCGTTCATATAGTTATTTGGAAAGCTTTTACACTCTTGAAATTTATATATGTAAAAAAAAAAAATTTATCCTCTTTTTCTAACCCCATACTAAATGCATCATATAGAACACTACTCTTGTTAGGGTGGCCTCTTGTGAATTTTTATTTAATACTATTTACAAATCTCATTTCCTAAAAAAGTATCTAATTGTAGAATCTCAGAAGTAAGTTTTGTAAGTGTTTTTTTTTTATTTTACCTAAGAACTTATAACCTTGTGGTTTCTCCTTTCTTTTATTTTGAAAAAGTTTGTAATTTGACACTTCTAGTATGCTCTTTGGAAAAGGTAAATATAGCTAGGCCAAATTGGATTTAAGTTAAGTAATGATAACAATTTATAAAACCTTGACTTATATTCAATCTGACTTGATACCATATCATAACCCTTAAGTTGTGCTTAGGGATTATCTTGGGTCACCTCCCCCTCCCTTTTTTTTGGTACAAGCAAGTGATCACACCAATATAGGGTGAGTCAAACCCGATATGTCAGAGTATAAAATTTGAGTCAAAACAGCAGGACAAGAATCTCCCTGCTTCCAACTCCAAAACCCAGAGTGAGCAGCCACTCTGTCAGCAATCCAGTCAGCCGCAGAATTCGCTTCTCGATATATATGCCGAATCAGGGTGCGCTAGGCCCCCTGCAGGGTAGACTGAATATCAAGAGTCAAGGGATTGATGGCATACTATCACTGGGATCCTGACGGAGCCAACAGATGACTGTGATAGAATCCCCCTCAATAATAAGGCATCGGGCGCTCAGAACGCGGATGGCACAGGAAATGCCCGCCCAAGCAGCAGACAATTCAGCCAGGGGCACCGAAGAATCAAGGAGGCTGAATCCGTCAGCAGCCAGCAACACTCTGTTCGGCCCTTGAATCACAAAAGCAGCCCGGCAGATCTACCCCGAACACTGCCATCAAAGTTGATTTTAACAAATCCTAGAGGTGGGGGCTTCCAGGAAATAAAGACCGTCCGCCGGTGCGCTGCCAAGGCAGCATGGGAGCTCCAGTGGCCAGGGCTGTCAAAATCAAAACCCATATGATGGAAGGTATACTCCTTCGCAGAAGAGAAAGCAGTCCTGATGATACGATGGGGTGGAGTCGTCACATCAGTGAAGACAAGCTGGTTACGGGATAACCAGATCTGTAAAGCCAAATAAGCCCTCACTGTGACCACCTGATGGGAACCCCTGACAAAATCCTGAATGAGCAAACCCAGAAAGGAACTGCATGGAGAAGGAGTACCCATATCCCAAGGCAGGTCACCTGACAGCTGCCATAACATCCTGGCTCTGGAGCATCTGAAGATAGCATGGTCAACCGTCTCCTCATCAAAGCCACATAACGGGCAAATGGCCTGAATACTCAACCCACGCCTGGAGAGGATAGAGCATGTGGGTAGGCAGTTCCAAGCCATTTTCCAAATAAATAGACGGACCCTGGGGTGAATAGGGAGATGCCAAATCCAATCCACATCCAACACCTGCTGAACTTGTGGCCTGTAAATCCGGAGAAGGTCCCTGATCGGAGCCCAGGTCAAACAAGATCTCTTCCACACCCTGGTATCGGAAATATGACCCGACATAAAAGGAATGGCTAGAATACGACGATAGAGTCATCTCCAAATAGACTAGAGAGTAAAGAGGTACTCCAAGCTGAACAGTCCTGGATTATCAAGTCAGACACTCGCATACCATTAGGGATGGCAGTACTGACAAAGGTGGGCCACCGAGAAAGGGAGAGGTCTATAATCCAAGAATCCCGAACCACATCCACAGAAGCACCATCACCAATCATCCATGAGATGCTATTCAGAATATCCGGAGCATGCCGACAGACCTCTCTCCAAAAGAAGGAAAGCCCATGAGTAGATAGAGGATCAACAGAGGAAGACCAGTCACCATATTTAGCATGCATAAAAGAACTCCACATACAGTGAGGATCAAGCAAAAACCGAGTAGCATGCCTAGCTATCAAAGCCTCCCTCATCACAGTAAAGGACTGAATCCCCAATCCTCCCTCAAAAAGTGGTAAACAAACACTATCCCAACCGACAAGATGAATACCATGCCCATCCTGCATCGAGCCCCAGAGAAAGTCCCTGAAACATCTCTCAATTTTTCGCAAGCATGACAGTGGAATAGCCGCATTAGATAACAGATAGAGAGGAAGCGACGATAGCACAGATCTCAATATAGTGATCCTCGCCATCATAGAGAGACCGATTAACCTGCCACCCATCCAACTGATCATGGACCCGTCTCACAAGATCACTAAAATCAGAACTCCGTGGCCTTCTTCCGGTAATAAGAATCCCCGGATAAGTGATCCTGTCAGCCATAACTGAAATACTCATGATTTGCGAAATAGCACCTTTCAGAGAAGGAGACATCCGAAGCCTGTCCCAAAAGAATACAATCATCTGCAAACATCAAGTGGGATAGCGAAGGTCCTCTGGGTCCCGCACTATAAGGAATAAGAGAATAGTCCAGCTGTGCCTGAGATAGAGCCCTCGATAAAGCATCCGCAGAGAGGATGAACAAAAATGGTGAGAGGGGGCATCCCTACCTCAAGCCAACCTTAGAATGAAAGAAATCAGTCCGACCCTCATTTGCAAGGATAGAAAAAGACGGGCGGTAGACACAGGCCATAATCCAATCAATAAAAAGGTTCGTAAACCCAAACATATCAAGAGTGCGATGCAGAAAATCCTAGCTCAGTCTATCATAAGCACGCTCCATATCCAGCTTAACTGCCATTAGAGCATTCCGACCGGAAGCACGCTGAAGATCATGCATGAATTTTTGAGCCAGCAAGGCATTATCATTGATGCTACGCCCTCTGAGGAAAGCCCCTTGCTCCGGAGAGATAAGCCGAGGTATCACCAATCGCATACGGGAGACTAAGAGCCTCGCACAAACCTTGTATAAGGTAGTACATAGGCTAATAGGATGGTAATGGTGGGGACTGGTAGCGTTCGAGCATTTAGGAACCAACGTAACAAAAGTCTGATTCCATTCAGGGGGAATGGCTTTGGACTGAAACACCAGCTGGATGGCCTGTGATACATCCTGACCCAAAATGCTCCAATAATGACGAAAGAAAAATGGTGGGAAACCGTCAGGCCCCGGGGCCTTATCCATTCCAAGATCCCATAAAGCCCTCCAAATATCCTCCGCCGATATGGGCCTAACAAGAAGGTCATTCTCCGAGTCGGAAACCCTATAGGGGATCAGAACAGGGCAGATCGGGGACCCAAAGCCCGTATTTTTCGTCCACCGGGACCGAAAGAAATGAAATATCCGATCCCTAATCACCTGATCATCCTCATCAACTCGGCCCTCCTCATCAACTCGGCCCTCCTCATCAACAATACGCCTGATTTGGTTCACCGCTCGGCGCTTGAGGGTAGCCTGATGAAAAAATCTCGTATTACAGTCCCCCTCTTTGATCCACTGGATCCTTGACCTTTGTTTCCAAAACATCTCCTGCTGACGAAGAAGGGAGTGATGGATCGACAGAGTCGAGCGGAGGGACGACAAATCCGACTCAATAAGAAAACCCTCCTGATCCTCTTTGGCCTGGAGCGAAACAATAATGTCTTCAGCTTGCTCAATTTGCCACACAATATCTCCCACCTCCCTATGATTCCAGCTGGACAGTCTACGTCTGGCAAGAGCTAGGCGCCTAGATAATCGATATATAGCACTCCCTCTTACCGGCATACGCCAGACCTTGGAAATGATAGCCCTAGCAGACGAATAAGAAGTCCAAAATGACTCAAATCTGAACTGCCTCCTCCGCTGTAACCCCTCATCAGTGGAAATCAGAAGAGGACAATGATCCGAGGCAATTCAGGGTAAGTGGGTAACAGTGACAGAGGGAAAGCACTGAAGCCAATTAGAATTAGCCAAGACCCTATCCAACCTTTCCCACACTCTGGCAGTGCCCGATCGATTGTTGCACCATGTGAACTGGGGACCCTGGAACCTCAGGTCCAAAAGGCCATTATTAGATATAAAGGTCCGGAATTCCGCTCTACCCGGTAGATCAGCTGACTGCCTACCCCTTTCTTTTCGTGGGCCCCCACAATACTATTGAAATTGCCAGCAATAAGTGAAGGAAACCCCTGAGTGAGTAAGGAACTAATCTCATCCCAGAGCACCCTGTGAACTCGGAAGTCGGTGCTAGCATAAACACCCGACAGCATCCACGGAACAGAGGACCCTCAGAAATAACAGCGGCAACTTGCTGACCACAGCAGTGAAAGGCATCAACTCCAATTCTGTCGTGCCTCCAAAGCATCAGCATACCCCCAGAAAGACCAACCGACTCAACAGCATAAGAAACCCAGGTTCTGGAAATCAGTCTCCGAAACCGAGCCAGACTATCCCCAGACAACCGAGTTTCCAGAAGGACACAAATGTCAAAGCTATGAAGCTGCATAAGCCTCCCAAAAGAGGAGCGAAATGAAGGTTTCATTGCTCCTCTTACATTCCATACAAGGATCTTCATCCTGATGCATGCATGGGGAGGGACCCGTCCCTGTCCCCCGGCATCATCTCATCACCATGATCGCTGATAACAGTGGAGCACTCCACGGGATCCAATCTACTAGTATCCTCAGACTGGGAGGAATCTGACACCACCCTCGTCCCAGAACTCTGAATGGCCTGTTTCAATTGAAGGACTGCAGCCTCATGCTCTTCGCCCTCCACCCTCTCCGGCTGTGTAAATCCAGTCATACTCCGAGGTTTCTTGTTACCCCACCGTGGCCGAGTACCATTCCCATAGCCAGAGTCAACAGGAGCTGAAAAGATAAAGGATGCCGGCTCCTTGCCTTTGGCAGCGAGGGTGCCTTCACTTTGACTCTTGAAGGTTTAGAAAGTACTCGCAAGGCATTAGACTCCACCGGTCGAGCCCTCTTAGTAAGGCTCGGGTGCTAGAGGTGGACTAGAAGTGCCAAGAAAACGTCACACCTCTATCATTAACATCCAGAATATTGATCAACTTATCTAGAGAATCGAGACTCCAATAAAGGGCCTACGAATAAGTCGTCGCTGTAGTAACTAGGGAAGCAGCAGCTTGGTTCGTCTCTTTGAAAATATATCCGATGACAATAATATTTTTGAAAGTAGCATTTACTTTATGGACGCAGAAAAGGATGGAGATAATGGGAAAAGTTTTTGATCCATTCAATTATTGTCTTGAAATCTTTTTTATAACAAACCCAATTGCAAAAGTGGTGGAAGTCATTCTTTTAAATTTAATGCGAGGAACCAAGGTAGTCTTGCTTGATATCAACCTTACTATAATAAATTTGTCACTCTCATCATGAAGAATGTAACCAACACCTGCAAAAACTATTCGCATAGAAACCATCAAAGTTCAACTTCATTTATCCAGAGGGTGAGAGATCCTGAGAAACAAAGGTAGCATATGGGTTTTCTAAAAGAGCAGGATAAGGGCATTCCTAGTTATCTGGATGACTGGTTAGAGTGGAAAATATTAGCTCTGAAAAATTAGAGTTAAGGAAAAGTCTTTAAACACTGCCCCCGGTGCAGCAAGGCCTACGTGGGCTGTACCGCCTCTTCTGATTGGTCCACGTGAAGCCTACGTGGATGATGGTGCCGAGCGGTATGGCCCTGCTACGATGTAACGTTCTGAACGTGACGGGAATTTAAAGCAGTTCGCTTTTTTTTTAAATTAGCGTGCGGACAAAAATGCCCTTTCCCTCCATCCTAGCGCCATTTTACGTTGGATTTCATCTGTGCAAGAAGAACTCTTTCTTCCCCTTTCTTCCCTCTCGCTCTGGATTTCGGAAGCATCACCGGAATCAGTTGAGCACGAACCGTCGCCCTCGCTCTGAGACTTCGGTCGAAAGAAAATATTTCAGCTTCGAGGCTGGAATACCTAGCTACTGGAGTCTTTGTACAAAAACTTCTGAAGGAAATATCGTCCGCAGCACGAAGTAAAAAGTCCTTCTTCCCACTTCTTTGTAAAGCTCCTTTATTACACCAACTATTTTTTCTGGTTAGAGTTAGTTAATGCGTCACCAAACCGTTTAATGTACGGATAACTTCCTTAGAACAAAATAGTTATGACATTCTGGGAGTCATAACTGTTTAGAGTTTACTATTTGTAAGCACGAATGTCATAACTGTTTTAACTAGGATGTTATACCTCATGAACTGGGGTGTCGTCAGAGTGGTTCGGCCTATATTCCCTGTTATTTCCTGTCCATATAGCTCTAGTGTTGTCGTTAAAGCTACGACACCCCTGATGTACTGTTAAGACACTGTAGTTACAAGCCTAGGACACCCATGCTCCAAACGAATGCTGGAGAAAAGCCTCGCGACACCTTAGTTACAACGCTACGACACCCATGCTTATAACCTTCGCGATCTTCGTTTGTTGCTTTCTGGGGTGGCGTAGCTTGTTCTATGGGGTGTCTTTAACTGCTATAAAGGGTGTGTCATGCTTATAAATGATGCTGGAGAGCAGGCCCGCGACACCCCGTATGGAGAACAATCCCCGCGACACCCCGCTTTAACAGTCACGTCATCGGTGTCGTCGCCTTAAAGCTAGGGTGTCATCAAATGAGAACTGGGGTGTCGTTAATAGCCTGAGTCGGTGCTGTCGTTGTTCGCTACACCCCAGTTGAAACTTCACGACACCCTAGCTCTCATCTGACGACACCCGTGATTATAACTGACCATGGCGAGAAGGCCCGCGACACCCAAGTTACGAAAATTTATTTTTATTCATCACAAAAATAAAGAGAAGATGGAAAGAAAAGAAAGAAGTACATGAGCCCTCACCGGGGCTTGTCATCTGCTTCGGTCGCTGCCGAGCTCCCCCCATGCTGCGGGGCTAACTCGGTGATCTGGCGCTGGAGGGACTCTACTTGCCCCTCCAGCCGGCTGTTAGCCCGACGCAGGACCTCGATCTGTCTCATTGAAATGGCCATGTATTGCTCGGTCGCCCTGTGGAGTCGCTCGCTGTTTGCGAGCGACTCTGCAAAGACCTCCAAATCGATGCTTACTGTTCTGCGGTGGCTCCCAGGGGGCCAGTCGATCGCCCCTCGTCTCTAGAAGCCATATCAGTATACAAAAATTTTAGAAGATCAGCTGAAAAGGTGATGAACGATGGCATTCCCCCATCCATATTTAAGGTACTCCTGGCGGGTGTTTCGATTGCCACGTGCCACCATCTCAGTGGGCGGTTCAAAGGAATCGAAGCATCGCGCCCCCCCCCCCTCGATGAGTTTCGGGGGATGGGGAACAGAAGAGAGTTTCGGGAAGCCAAATACCCAGTTACCGTAGTAAGTTTTATGATGTCCCAAGAGGAAACCTCATGACACCCAAGGATGATTTGAATTTCGGCCGAAAATCCTTCGCGACACCCCACTTGAAACCTCACGACACCGTAGCACCAATGCTACGACACCCGTGCTTAGAACTGACCACGGAGAGAATCCCCACGACACCCCAGGAGAATTGGATTTTGGCCGAAACTCCTTTGAGACACCACTGTTGAAAGCTCACGACACCCTAGCTTTAAGGCGACGACACCCGTGCTTAGAACTGATCACGGAGAGAACCCCCACGACACCCCTTGTCGAATTCGGCCGAAACTCCTTCGTGACACCCCAGTTGAAATCTCACGACACCCTAGCACCAATGCCACGACACCCGTGCTTAGAACTGACCGTGCAGAGAATCCCCGCAATACTCCAGGAGAATTGAATTTCGGCCGAAATTCCTTCGAGACACCCCAGTTGAAAGCTCACAACACCCTAGCTTTAAGACGACGACACCCGTGCTTAGAACTGATCATGGAGAGAACCCCCGTGACACCCCTTGTCGAATTCGGCCGAAACTCCTTCGCGACACCCTAGTTGAAATCTCATGACACCCTAGCACCAATGCCACGACACCCGTGCTTAGAACTGACCGCGCAGAGAATCCCTGCGACACCCTAGGAGAGTTGGATTTTGGCCGAAACTCCTTCGAGACACCCAGTTGAAAGCTCACGATACCCTAGCTTTAAGGCGACGACACCCGTACTTAGAACTGATCACGGTGAGAATCCCCATGACACCCCTTGTCGAATTCGGCCGAAACTCCTTTGCGACATCCCAGTTGAAATCTCATGACACCCTAGCACCAATGCTACGACACCCGTGCTTAGAACTGACCGCGCGGAGAATCCCCATGACACCCCAGGAGAATTGGATTTCGGTCGAAACTCCTTCGAGACACCCTAGTTGAAAGCTCACGACACCCTAGCTTTAAGGCGACGACAACCGTGCTTAGAACTGATCACGGTGAGAATCCCTGCGACACCCCAGGAGGATTGGTTTTAGGCCGAAAATCCTTTGCGACACTCCAGTTGAAACCTCATGACACCCTAGCACCAATGCTATGACACACGTGCATTAACAGTGAACCCACGGGTGTCGTCGCCTTAAAGCTAGGGTGTCGTCAGATGATAACTGGGGTGTCGTATTGTTTTAACTTTCGTGTCCTAAATCCTAATCCTTTGTCAGCATATATTGATAACTAAATCTATGGATATCATTGTTCATGACTGCGTGCCTATATTTTCATAGTTGATGCTGAAATTGTAGATCGGAAAGAAATCGATAACACTCCCGGCCGTGCACCTTCACCCATCGCTCCAAATGCAGTGGATGATACTGTAGTTCCTCAAACTGGAATGAATTTAATTCAGCAGATGATGTATATACGTTCTACAATGGATACATGAAACGAGTTGGTTTTGGAATCACAATAGTGTGTAGCAGGGCCAACAACAAAAAACAACTTTGCTTCAAGCACCTGGCATGTTGGAGGCAAGGAAAATCTAGAAAAACAGAGAAGAGTATGAATCATAGGGATACTGGAAAGTTGATTGTATGGCATCCATAAAAGCAAGACTGAATGCTACAAGTGGTAAGTGGATATTGGATGAGGTTTCTCTAGAACATAACCATTGGATGTCCATAACATCAACTGGTTATCTACGGTCGCATAGGAGGATCAGCACACCAGAGAAGGCAGAGATCATCAATTTACATGCCGTGAATGTTCCAATGACTCAGATATACTCTGCCATAGCAAGGAGAAAAGGGGGCAGAAGACAATTGGATTTCACGAGAAGGATGCTCGTAACTTCATTTGTCGCGAACGTCAGTCTAAGCTGAAAGAAGGAGATGCTCAGTCGATGGTAATTCATTTCGCCGAAATGCAACTCAGAAATCCCAATTTCTTCTATACCTTATACCTCAATGATAATGGTCATCTGAGGTCTGTCTTCTGGATTCATCCAAGGTCAAGATTGGCATGCACATACTTCAGTGATGTTCTAAGCTTTGACTCAACGTACTTGACAAACAGATATCAAATGCCTTTTTATCCATTCGTCGGGGTCAACCATCATGGACAGTCCACCTTGCTTGGATGCGCATTGTTGTCTGATGAGAGTACTGAGACATATAAATGGGTTTTTCAGGCATGGCTGGATGCAAATGGTGGTCAAGCACCTATTGCCATAATAACTGATCAAGATAAGGCAATCGAGGCTGCTGTCAAAGAAGTTTTTCCTAACACATGACATCGATTTTGTCTTTGACATATATTGAAGAAGATACCTAAAAAGATTGGCCACATTTGCACGACAAATCCCAAGTTTATGGTTGATTTCGATGAAGCGATATATGATTCATTGACCATACAGTCATTCGAGGAAAGGTGGGCACATGTTATGGAAAATATAAAGAATGCAAGTCTATAGATTGGTTCAATGTCCTTTACGAATGTTGGGATAAATGGGTCCCAGTTTACCTAAAGGATACATTCTTCGCAGGTTTGTATGTCATTGTCTTTGGTTCATGTTCGCGTTAAACGCTTTTTTTTATGTTGACAAAATTTTGAACAGGGATGTCATCTTCACAAAGGAGCGAGGGCATTAATCACTTCTTTGATGGGTTTATAAATTCGAAGACAACACTAACGGAGTTCATAAGTAAGTACGAAGATGCTTTGGAAAAAAGATACGAGGCCGAAAATGAGGAAGATAATAGGACGTTGCAAACGATTGCTTTCCTAAAGACATCATCACCTTTTGAGAGACAAGCTACAGGAAGGTATACAAGGTGCATTTTAAAAAATTTCAGAATAAGATCCTTGAAATGGCTGCATCAAATACAAAATTGATCAATGAAGCTGGCAACTATTGTGTATATTCTGTAAAGTCGTATGAAAGGATTGAAATCGATGGAATCGGCAAGGAGATGATCAAAGATTATATCGTGTCATACGATAGAAATATTGAGGATGTCCAATGCCAATGCCAATCCTTTCAGTTCAAGGGGTACCTGTGTAGGCATGCCTTGTTGGTTCTTCATCAAAGTGACATATTTCATTTACCAGATAAATACTTCTTGAAGAGATGGTGCAAGGACATGAAATACCAATTCGATGAATTTGAATGCAATACTGAAGGTTATGATAAAAGCACACGAAAATCACGGTACGCATTGACAATTTTTTAATTGAAATGTCTTAATATTTGTTTTCGTTAATATTATGTTAATGATTGTAGATATAGTTTGCTGAGTCATCAGATGATGAAGCTTGCATAGATAGCCTCCATGTCTGAAGATGCATTTAATGTAGTGATGGATGGTCTAACACCTATATTCAAAATTACCGTGGATGCCAACTGCGCAGCTAAACCACGTACAGAGCTTGTAATTCAAGATCCTGAACAAATTAGGATGAAAGGTCGCCCGAGAGAGAACTATTAAAGAGTGGAGTCGAGAAGAAGTCAAAAAGATCAAGGAAAAATCAGGTCAAGGAAAGAGCTGCTTCAAGCATCAGGCAGACTTGTTTGCAGTCAATTAATACCGAAGAGGACATGGAGAGAATTGTACCGCCTTCCGAAGCTTTGATGGATGAATTTGATGCTTATGTATTGAGTCAACTTACACAGGAGCATATATAAAATACGGGTGTCATAACTTTTGAACTAGGGTGTCTTGGTCGCAAATGAAGTGCTTACAAAATATGGTGTCTATTTCAGTATAATGAATGCTTTTAGCGCGACGACACCCCAGCTCTTGGCTAATGACTCCCTAGCTCTTGCGCGGCGACACCCGAAAGGCGGAAACCTACGACATCCCAGTACTCGCGAACGGACACCGAAGATTTTAGCGCGACGATACCCCAGCTCCTGGGTAGCGACTCCCTAGCTCTTGCGCGGCGACACCCGAAAGGCGGAAACCTACGACATCCCAGTACTCGTGAACGGACACCAAGATTTTAGCGCGACGACACCCCAGCTCCTGGCTAGCGACTCCCTAGCTCTTGCTCGGCGACACCTGAAAGGTGGAAACCTACGACATCTCAGTACTCGCGAATGGATACCGAAGATTGTAGCGCGATGACACCCCAGCTCCTGGCTAGCGACTCCCTAGCTCTTGCGCGGCGACACCCGAAAGGCGAAAACCTACGACATCCCAGTACTCGCGAGTGGACACCGAAGATTTGAGCGCGACGACACCCCAGCTCTTGACTAACGACTCCCTAGCTCTTGCGCGGCGACACCCGAAAGGCAGAAACCTATGACATCCCAGTACTCGCGAACGGACACCGAAGATTTTAGCGCGACGACACCCCAGCTCATGGCTAGCGACTCCCTAGCTCTTGCGCGGCGATACCCGAAAGGTGGAAACCTACGACATCCCAGTACTCGCGAACGGACACCTAAGATTTTAGCGCGACGACACCCCAGCTCCTGGCTAGCGACTCCCTAGCTCTTGCGCGGCGACACCCGAAAGAAGGAAACCTACGACATCCTAGTACTCGCGAGTGGACATCGAAGATTTTAACACAACAACACCCCAGCTCCTGGCTAACGACTCCCTAGCTCTTGCGCGGCGACACCCGAAAGGCAGAAACCTACAACATCCCAGTACTCGCGAGCGGACACCGAAGATTTTAGCGCGATGACACCCAGCTCTTGGCTAACGACTCCCTAGCTCTTGCGCGGCGACACCCGAAATGCGAAAACTTACGACATCCCAGTACTCACGAACGAACACCGAAGATTTTAGCGTGACGACACCCCAGCTCCTGGCTAGCGACTCCCTAGCTCTTGCCCGGCGACACCCGAAAGGCAAAAACCTACGACATCCCAGTACTCGCGAGCGGACACCGAAGATTTTAGCGCGATGACACCCCAGCTCTTGGCTAACGACTCCCTAGCTCTTGCGTGGCGACACCCGAAAGGCGAAAACCTACGACATCCCAGTACTCGCGAGCGGACAATGAAGATTTTAGCGCGACGACACCCCAGCTCTTGGCTAACGACTCCCTAGCTCTTGCGCGGCGACACCCAAAAGGCAGAAACCTATAACATCTCAGTACTCGCAAACGAACACCGAAGATTTTAGCGCGACAACACCCCAGCTCCTGGCTAGCGACTCCCTAGCTCTTGCGTGGCGACACTCGAAAGGCGGAAACCTACGACATCCCAGTACTCGCGAACGAACACCTAAGATTTTAGCGCGATGACACCCCAGCTCCTGGCTAGCGACTCCCTAGCTCTTGCGCGGCGACACCCGAAAGGCAAAAACCTACGATCCTAGTACTCGCGAATGGACACCGAAGATTTTAGCGCGACGACACCCAGCTCCTGGCTTGCGACTCCCTAGCTCTTGCTCGGCGACACCCGAAAGGCAGAAACCTACGACATCCCAGTACTCGCGAACGGACACCGAAGATTTTAGCGCGACGACACCCCAGCTCCTGGCTAGCGACTCCCTAGCTCTTGCTCGGCGACACCTGAAAGGTGGAAACCTACGACATCTCAATACTCGCGAACGGACACCGAAGATTTTAGCGCGATGACACCCAGCTCCTGGCTAGCGACTCCCTAGCTCTTGTGCGGCGACACCCGAAAGGCGAAAACCTACGACATCCCAGTACTCGCGAGCGGACACCAAAGATTTTAGCGCGACGACACCCCAGCTCTTGGCTAACGACTCCCTAGCTCTTGCGCGGCAACACCCGAAAGGCAGAAACCTACGATATCCCAGTACTCGCGAACGGACACCGAAGATTTTAGCGCGACGACACCCCAGCTCATGGCTAGCGACTCCTTAGCTCTTGCGCGGCGACACCCGAAAGGTGGAAACCTACGACATCCCAGTACTCGCGAATGGACACCTAAGATTTTAGCGCGACGACACCCCAGCTCTGGCTAGCAACTCCCTAGCTCTTGCGCGGCGACACCCAAAGAAGGAAACCTACGACATCCCAGTACTCGCGAGTGGACACCAAAGATTTTAGCACAACGACACCCCAGCTCCTGGCTAGCGACTCCCTAGCTCTTGCGCGGCGACACCCGAAAGGCGAAAACCTACAACATCCCAGTACTCGCGAGCGGACACCGAAGATTTTAGCGCGACGACACCCCAGCTCTTGGCTAACGACTCCCTAGCTCTTGCGCGGCGACACCCGAAATGCGAAAACTTACGACATCCCAGTACTCACGAATGAACACCGAAGATTTTAGCGTGACGACACCCCAGCTCCTGGCTAGCGACTCCCTAGCTCTTGCGGCGACACCCGAAAGGCAAAAACCTACGACATCCCAGTACTCGCAAGCGGACATCGAAGATTTTAGCGCGACGACACCCCAGCTCTTGGCTAACGACTCCCTAGCTCTTGCGTGGCGACACCCGACAGGAAAACCTACGACATCCCAGTACTCGCGAGCGGACACC
Source organism: Calamus simplicifolius (assembly GCA_900491605.1). Classification (NCBI taxonomy): domain Eukaryota; kingdom Viridiplantae; phylum Streptophyta; class Magnoliopsida; order Arecales; family Arecaceae; genus Calamus; species Calamus simplicifolius. The sequence goes on along the minus strand of UESW01001451.1, from coordinate 328,688 downwards.
GAAGATTTTAGCGCGACGATACCCCAGCTCTTGGCTAACGACTCCCTAGCTCTTGCGCGGCGACACCCGAAAGGCAGAAACCTATGACATCTCAGTACTCGCAAACGGACACCGAAGATTTTAGCGCGACGACACCCCAGCTCCTGGCTAGCGACTCCCTAGCTCTTGCGTGGTGACACTCGAAAGGCGGAAACCTACGACATCCCAGTACTCGCGAACGGACACCTAAGATTTTAGCGCGATGACACCCCAGCTCCTGGCTAGCGACTCCCTAGCTCTTGCGCGGCGACACCCGAAAGGCGGAAACCTACGATATCCTAGTACTCGCGAATGGACACCGAAGATTTTAGCGCGACGACACCCCAGCTCCTGGCTTGCGACTCCCTAGCTATTGCTCGGTGACACCCGAAAGGCAGAAACCTACGACATCCCAGTACTCGCGAACGGACACCGAAGATTTTAGCGCGATGATACCCCAGCTCTGGCTAGTGACTCCCTAGCTCTTGCGCGGCGACACCCGAAAGGCGAAAACCTACGACATCCCAGTACTCGCAAATGGACACCGAAGATTTTAGCGCGACGACACCCCAGCTCCTGGCTAGCGACTCCCTAGCTCTTGCGCGGTGACACCCGAAAGGCGGAAACCTACGACATCCCAGTACTCGCGAGGACACCGAAGATTTTAGCGCGACGACACCCCAGCTCTTGGCTAACGACTCCCTAGCTCTTGCACGGCGACACCCGAAAGGTGGAAACCTACGACATCCCAGTACTCGCAAACGACACCGAAGATTTTAGCGCAACGACACCCCAGCTCCTGGGTAGCGACTCCCTAGCTCTTGCGCGGTGACACCCGAAAGGAAAACCTCAGTACTCGCGAGCGGACACCGAAGATTTTAGCGTGACGACACCCCAGCTCCTGGCTAGCGACTCCCTAGCTCTTGCTCGGCAACACCCGAAAGGCGAAAACCTACGACATTCCAGTACTTGCGAACGGACACCAAAGATTTTAGCGCGACGACACCCCAGCTCCTGGCTAGTGACTCCTAGCTCTTGCGCGGTGACACCCGAAAGGCGGAAACCTACGACATCCCAGTACTCGCAAACGGATACCAAAGATTTTAGCGTGATGACACCCAGCTCCTGGCTACGACTCCTAGCTCTTGGCGACACCCGAAAGGTGAAAACCTACGACATCCCAGTACTCGCGAGCGGACACCGAAGATTTTAGCGCGACGATACCCCAGCTCCTGGCTAGCGACTCCCTAGCTCTTGCTCGGCGACACCCGAAAGGCGAAACCTACAACATCCTAGTACTCGCGAACGGACACCGAAGATTTTAGCGTGACGACCCCAGCTCCTGGCTAGCGACTCCCTAGCTCTTGCGCGGCGACACCCGAAAGGCGAAACCTACGAAGGCAAACATATGAATAATCGAGGACACCCCTGCTCGCAATATAAAATTTGTGCATTTGCATTAAATATTAATCAGTGTTAATATGAATAAATTACATTCAATTTTCATTCAAAGAAGAATAAAAAAATTAAGAACATTTTTCGACAATGTCGCTAATCTTTTTGTTCAGGCCCTCTCTCAATATCGTCGCAGCTAAGTGTCGCCGGTAATCTCTGACTTCCTCATCCGTGAAATCCATCTTCATATCAGGATTGTCCCGTCGAGCAAGACATTCCATGTATCTCAGACAGTATAGGCCGCAATCCAGCGATCCGGTCGGTTGGCTTGGGCAATCCAAAATCTCTTCCATCGGCCAAGTCATCGCTTCCTTCTTATCGCAGTAGATATGGAATATGTGGCCAAGAATTGTATGCCATTTCCTTGCATTGGCCTTGTACTTGGGGTTGCGTTTCATTGAATTCAGGTGCATGAACACCTTTCTTTCCATGTCGACAGCAACCAAATGCCAGTGCGAGTTATCAGAGTTTATTATGGTGAAAAGAAACCGGAATTGGGCCTTATCTTCATCCGATACATTGTCAAATATCGAGGCCCCTGATGTTCCAGCAAGTTCATGAGCAGGTGATGAGGAAGTCAGACACAGAGCGGATACGAAAACTGATGCAAATATGCACTTATGGTATCGGTCCGGATGCTCTGTCCAGTTGCGCATCAGAAACTCCTGGCCGGCATCAATTATCTGCCAATGCAATGTAAACCGATTAATATAATTCTAAAATCAACAACTAGAACAGGTTTCTTGATATACTTACATCATCTATTATCATTTCATTGTTAATGAGATCTTGAAGATTTTTCCTTGTTACAACGCCAGAAAACATATTGGTGTAGACGATCTCGTCGGTTAGTCGTTCGCTCAAAAAATTTTGAATAATAATTTGGTCATCTTCGACCGTTGTGTTGGGCTTTGACGTGCCCACTGTCTTCGCCGACTTTTTAGGACGGGTTGTCTCATAACATTCTCCGACGACCGTGGATGCCTTACGCTTCCTCGGCTCTTTTTTAACCCTCCTAACAAGCGAAGGCACTCCAACGATTTCTATGTCCATATTATCACCCTTTGGCGCAGGGGTGCCAAGTTTATTATCGGATATGGACTCATCTTTATTTTCATTCCCATGCTCTGTTTTATCATCCAATGAATCCCCCTCCAATCTCTTCTCCTCTGCTTTTGCATTCCCCGTCTCAATTGGACACTCGGATGAATGGTCCTCCTCCATCTTCTTCTCCTCACTATTTCCATTACCAGGCTCGCGGAGGACCAACTCCAGGGAATGCACCTTCTCTGTTTTTCCGTCTCCCTTGTCCTCCTCATTTATTGCATTACTTTCCTTTCTGAGCAGTGAACTGAGGAGGCTCTCAGCAATGGACAGCCTGTGCCTGACATCGTCGAGTTGATCCTTAACGCACTCCAATTCAGTCCTCAACTCGGCACATCCTGCGCAGCTATCCGTTGGTTGAGGGGCGCAGGTATCTGTTGGTTGAGGGGATGCTACATTCTGCTGAGTGAGAAGCCAGCGCTCTTCTGAAGTGGTACAGTAGCTCCCTCCATCTGCAACGCAAGATGATAACAAATTAATATTAAGTGAACATATTGACGCATTAAGTTGAAAAATATGGTCAGAGCAATGGAGCAATGTACTAGCTTACCAAGTCGTGAGGCTGCAAGTCGGCAACCCGAACCGACTGGATCTTCATTTGGTGGTCATACCACTTCAACAGCCGGGGCAGTTTATCAGGGTATGCTGGTTCTCGCATTGATGTATGCTCGAGGAACCACGCCTGAACATGATATTTTTTGGATATTAAATAATGTAATATTAAAAAAATTATACTAAGAACACTACTTATGCGTCTCAATAATCCTTACCACCAGTGCTGCCGAGCATCCGAACAGGGTAGGCTGCCTCCTAACTTTTTTTGCATTCTTTGAGTGGACCGGCTCCTCGGAACGCAAGCAAGCAGCTATTTCTGGGAGAGCCAGAACAATCAACTCCTTCAATGCCGAAGCCCAGTCGATGCTATCCAGTTGACTTAAGTCATCCAAGTGCTGGATGAGATACCGTGGACATCTCTGATTAGACTTTGGAGCCAAAAATATGGCCAACATGTATGCGATCCAAAGTCGGACGGTGTCCTCGACATCCTCCTGTACCTTAGATGATCGGAGTTGAAATATTAACTTCTCCAAACCTTCTTGGCGAAGATCTAAACCCTGGCCAAACCGTCTGAACAACCTTCCGTTGAACAATGGCTGGACGTGTCGATCTTCTTCCCATGAGCTGGAAGTCCCAGAATGAGTGCGACTTCGTCGGCACTGAATAGAACTGGCTTTCCACAGAAAATGAACTCGTCGCCTCCATTGTGACATCTTATGATGTCTGCTAGCAGTCGCCCGTCGACTGTGAACGTCTGCATGTCGACGAAGGCACCAAATGGGGTCCTTCGAATAAGTTTTGTATGCCGTCTAGTGAACCCCATCTTCCAAACCTTCTGAACGTATACGGCCGGCCTGCAGCTATTCTTAAACAGTGGGAAGCCTTCACTGGGGGGACTGGAACAATTTTATTGTCAACTGAAACAGGGGTAAGACATAAGACATACTTGTCATGAAATTTTAAGAGAGGATGTCATAATATTTTAACATAGTGATAAACATACCTGAAGGAGCCGCATCCTCATTCGAACGAAGAACCATGTCCTTGCATTGTTCCGCCATTTTCTCCGTCTGCTTCTTCTTTGTTCGCGGTCTTCGTCCACAAACGAAAGCACTCATCTCCATGAATGAAGTATACGGAAGAATGAACTATGGAAGAAATTTAGGAGGGAAAAGGAGACCAGTGGCTTCTCGAGCAAGAGACGAAGGATGGCTTCTTGAGCAAAAGGATGGCTTCTCGAGCAACAGACGAATGAGTGCTTTTCTAGGGTTTATGCCGACCTCAGAGAAATACGAAAGGACACCCGGATCGCCACGATCACATCACACTGACCCGCAAACCCATAGGAACTGCCCATGTTTTGCAACTTTTCTCGAAAAGATGGCATGGCTGAGTTACTAGGGTGTCGTCGAATTAGTACTAGGGTGACGTCAAATTCCGCCTTGTTCAAGCATGGGTGTCGTCGCCTTAAAGCTAGGGTGTCGTGAGATTTCAACTAGGGTGTCGCGAAGGATTTACGGCCAAATTCGAACTAGGGTGTCGCAGGGATTCTCTATGTGGTCAGTTTTAAGTAAGGGTGTCGTTTCCTTAAAGCTAGGGTGTCGTGATATTTCAACTGGGGTGTCGCGAAGGATTTATGGCCGAATTCGAACTAGGGTGTCGTGGGACTCTCTATGTGGTCAGTTTTAAGTAAGGGTGTCGTTTCCTTAAAGCTAGGGTGTCGTGAGATTTCAACTGGGGTGTCGCGAAGGATTTACGGCCGAATTCGAACTAGGGTGTCGCGGGACTCTCTATGTGGTCAGTTTTAAGTAAGGGTGTCGTTTCCTTAAAGCTAGGGTGTCGTGATATTTCAACTGGGGTGTCGCGAAGGATTTTCGGCCGAATTCGAACTAGGGTGTCGCTGGGATTCTCTCTGTGGTCAGTTTTAAGCACGGGTGTCGTCTCCTTAGAGCTAGGGTGTCGTGAGATTTCAACTGGGGTGTCGCGAAGGATTTTCGGCCGAATTCCACTAGGGTGTCGCTGGGATTCTCTCCGTGGTCATTTGTAAGCACGGGTGTCATCGTCCTAAAGCTAGGGTGTCGTGAGATTTCAACTGGGGTGTCGCGAAGGATTTTCGGCCGAATTCCACAGGGTGTCGCGGGGATTCTCTCCGTGGTCATTTTAAGCATGGGTGTCGTCGCCCTAAAGCTAGGGTGTCGTGAGATTTCAACTGGGGTGTCGCGAATGATTTTCGACCGAATTCCGCAGGGTGTCGCGGGGATTCTCTCCGTGGTCATTTGTAAGCACGGGTGTCATCGCCTTAAAGCTAGGGTATCGTGAGATTTCAACTAGGGTGTCGCGAATGATTTTCGGTCGAATTCCACAGGGGTATCGCGGGGATTCTCTCCGTGGTCAGTTTTAAGCACGGGTATCGCATCATTAGTACTAGGGTGTCACAGTATTTGGCTTCCCCATACTCTCTTCATTGATGATTTCTGGTCACGAGGGGGGCGAGGTACTCCTGGGGTGTTTGCTGCCATTCGCTCTTATCTTGTTGAAACCCACGATACCCTAGTTCAAAACCCACGATACCCATGCTCAAAACCCACGACACCCTAATAAAATCCCACGATACTCGTGCTCAAAACACACGACACCCGTGCTCAAAACCCACGATACCTAGTTCAAAACCCACGACATCCGTGCTCAAAACCCACGACACCTAATAAAATCCCACGACACCCGTGCTCAAAACACACGACACCCGTGCTCAAAACCCACGACACCCTAGTTCAAATCCACGATACCCTAGTTCAAAACCCACGACACCCTAGTTTAAAAACGTTAAGACAAGCAGCATTAGTTCAAAACCCACGACACCCTTGTAGAAAAAACCACTACACCCTAGTTGGAAACTCGCCACGACACCATAGTTCAAAACTTTAAGACAAAGCATTAGTTGAAAACCCACGATACCCTAGTAGAAAACCCTATCATCAAGATCATAAACCATAACAATCTCATAACGAAAGAATGTTTTGTGCTGCGGACGACATTTCCTCCAGAAGTTTTTGTACAAAGACTCCAGTAGCCAGGTATTCCAGCCTCGAAGCTGAAATATTTTTTTCGACCGAAGTCTTAGAGCGAGGGCGACGGTTCGTGCTCAACTGATTCCGGTGATGCTTCCGAAATCCAGAGCGAGGGGGAAGAAAGGGGAAGAAAGAGTTCTTCTTGCACAGATGAAATCCAACGTAAAATGGTGCTAGGATGGAGGGAAAGGGCATTTTTGTCCGCATGCTAATTTTTTAAAAAATCGAACTGCTTTAAATGCCCGTCACGTTTAGAACGTTACATCGTAGCAGGGCCATATCCCTGGCATCGTCATCCACGTAGGCTTCACATGGACCAATCAGAAGAGGCGGTGCAGTCCACATAGGCCTTGCTGCACCGGGGACGGTGTACAAAGACTTTTCCTAGAGTTAAATCTTCAACCCGCATCAAGATGGCCCATGGGCTTTTTTGTTTGTGTTGAAACTCCTCATTCCTACATAATTAGATACACCACATAATGTGGATCAAAGTAGATTTCATTGTTTTTGGTCCGTGGAAGGACTACAAATATATGAGAATGCCCCTTTCATAGATTCCGAGTGAGATCTAAATGACCATATGAGGCATATTTAGGGCAAGTGAGAAAGAGATGCTTCATTGTGTCATCCTTCTAAAGATCTACGATGTAGATAAGGTATAAGGAAGAAATTTTACTTGCTAGGAGAATGGATGTAAGAAGATCTTATTATATGGCCTTCCAAAGGAAACATAACACCCCCTCATGAGCATCTACTTTTCAGATTTTTGCTATATATCTTAAATCGATATTAAAAGAACGATAAATAATAGAGCAGTAAACCTCTTCAACCAACAACAAAATTATGGTAACCCTAGCCTAAATGAGGACATCATCTAGGTCATCTCCACTTCTAGACATTAAGGATGTGTTTGATATGGAAATAAGGGGGATATCCCCCGGATATCCTCCTTTATCCCTAAAG